>JBCAUG010246239.1:0-33949 GCA_038406175.1 Haplosyllis leylae
TTTTCCAGGTTTTATGTACTTTTTCCATGATTTTTATTATTTTTTGCAAAATTCCATGATTTTTCCAGGTTTTCCAGATGTACTCTCATTTTTCAAGGTTTTCCAGGTTTTCCAGGTAATGTGGGAACCCTGTAAATTACCATGTGAAAGCATACGATGCAAAAAGAAAGGATCATAATGATTGGTCTTTAATTGAAATCAGCAAAACCCTGATACTTACTGCTAATTCATTCCAATTTGTCGCCACAGAGGAAATCAAATCTGAACATAAATATTTCACCATTGTATAAATTGTTAATTTTGGAGATAAAACATTCCGTGCTGAACAATACTTTCACAGCTCATAAATCACCTCTACATAACTTTTTATTGCTCATTTTCATATATCAGTCATTTGATATTATAAAAGGGGAATAAGAACAGAAATATAATCGGATAATATTAAGGAAAACTCATCTTGGGAACTGCGGGTTCCTCAACTTAGGTGATGTCAGGTTGAAATAAGTACCTATTTCTCTGAAAAAAAGTCCTCGAATTGTATAAATGACACAAGACCAGACAAGCGACCCATAAAAAGACTTTTAAGCAGTATTAAATCTAGCGACAGTTGATCTCAATTTAAGAAACAATGTTCTCAGGAAAACACAGAAGCACATAAAAATTGCCACTTTTTGTGTGGACAGCTCTATTTCTAAAATGGGTTCTCTTTCCTGTCAGGTTGAAAACTTTATTCAAAGAGAAATAATACCGCAAACAAGAAAATTGAGAGCTACTAACAACAATGCCATAACAGGAAAGAAATCACACTTCAGTAAGAATAGACACACATAAAACTTAATTCCATCTGAAACGCTCGAGGCTACATTTTATATTTCTATAATTCTCGGGAAGAATCCATCAAAAGAGGCGAAAATGAAAATGGCATTCTTCTTGACAGCATAATAAATGGCGAGCATAAAACTACAGTACAAAGTCCTGTCATGCAAGACGACCTTGCATTTCTGTATCAGGTCTTCATCAAAACAGGCTTTAAATACCACAACTGTTGCGAGCTAAAGTTCACGGAAATAACAGGTCTTTTGGAGAGTAACAAATTCTATTTTCTTTCATTTTTCACCAGGGAATTAAACTTGGTTTGTTATTGTACTTCGTATAAAACCTCTGACCTCAGATATCTTTCTAGAGAAATGACAAATGTACCAAAGCAATTTAACTCAAAGGCAAACTGTAAGTTCAACTAACTCCGCATCGGGGCTGTCAAATTTACATGATTATTTCAGATAATTTGATTTTACTCCGAAAGATTTCCAATTATCGGTCACCACATAATTAATCAGATTAAAATTCAAACGATCTGTCTTTTCTACAACAGTTTGCGACAAAACTCTCCATTGTGAAAAGTCAAATTCAACCCAAAGCAGCATTTGTAATAAACTGTTTAGAAAATCTCTTGCCAATAGTTTACAATTAACAAACTGATCCCTGTGTCTGAAGTAAACTTCTTGATAATCAACTTGTTTATTCTTTCTTCCAGATGGAACTACCAAAATTCAGCCAGATGAAGATCCTGTATCCAGGATACTACATGCATGGCGGTCGCTACAGAGACAAAGACATCTTTGACATGATCGGCGGAAACATACATGGTTTACGTACTCACAATACAGCCTCACTGCGCATGTCGTGGGTACTCAATAAATTCGGAGGTCGTCATTCTATTGGAACTGAGCCAATTTTGTTATCAAAGAAAGGACGAGACAGCGTCACCGGCGACGACGGTGTGGAATACATCTACAGGAATACAGCATTTGGGCCTTTTCTAGCTAGTCGTTATGGCAACCCAATGGTTGCAACACCAAACAAGGTAGATCACCTAAAAACAATGGATCCCTTTCAGGCTAAACAGGGCATAGTCAGATTAGTTAGTTACCACAGAAACAAGCAACATGCAGGAGGCCACATTGGTCTATGGGACTGCAACCATTTCTATCTAAGTCAAGACTGGACGACAGAACATCATCTGATTTCGGTGGAGTTCTGGGAGGCACCAGGTGAGCAAGGTTTTAATCGGTTAGTTCTGATCGTCTGCTACATATAATTTAATTTCCCAAGATTTAGCAAAAAAGTTTCCACTTCACACAATCTCGACATTTTTTAAATCCATCTTCCCTTTTTAAAATGACAGATATAACCAAAGTATCCATTGTAAGAATGAAACTAAACCATCAATGTCAAGAATACGGGATTCATTCTTACCGCACAATTTTCTTTTTCAATGTTGACATTCACATTGCTTTTCCCCAAACAACTACACACTCAAGATATGTTTTATGCAACCAAAGTAATTAAATTTCAAGTCTGTCAGACTATATTTCACAGCACTAGCTCTCCATTCTAGTCTGATGATGCTAAATAGACTTACTGAAATTTGATTCTCAGCCGGCCTGTCAAGAACATGCCGAAGATATTGTTCAAAATATTAATGTTCATGTCTACCACTCACGTAAGAACTAGTATTGTACACTTAATTCTCTCATAAGTAAATATAATTGTCTGAAATAATCTATATATACTGTGTTAAACAATGCTTAGCTTTTTTATTCAAAAATAAACAATCGGGCGTCTCTTTATTTCAATCTGGCCTGAAATAACATTATAACCATACAATATGCATTCAGAGGAATTCATAAGTCAGTCAAAGCATTCCCTTTTTTTTCAAGTATCCAAGGCTAGAAGTACAATAAGCTTACAAGTGATTGTTGGAGACCACGTTGCATGTCCCACGGTCCTGTCCACTTTAAAATTATTGCAGTGCTTGTCGCAACTGCGTTTTCCCAACGTATTACAGTGAGGTACAGTGATGGGTAACGTTTGTCATGCAATTTCTGACATTATCCCTGACCCTGATCTGAAACAGAATTAAGCCATTTCCCGCCCTTTTGCGTAATCTTTCCACCTCCAGTTGAAAACATGCAATGGTAGTTTGCTACAATTGGCCATATACTGTGTCATATCACGCTTCGTACTTTAATAGATGAGCTAAGATTTACAAAAGGTTATGACCAACACTAAATTCTGACAAGGATGTGGTATGATCTGATTCAAAAACAACAAGCACCATCTTGTGCACATTGCATTGATTGCAAAGTTAGAACCTGCAAAATCATTTTATATTATGCTAAACCATAAAACCATAGAAATGTTTAAATAAATTGCAAGTTCCACGAAAGCAAAATTATTTGCAGTAAGCACAAAAAGTGAGATATAGAGGAATTCCTAGTGACCATAATGGTGTATATTCCTGCATTATGTGTGCATGGTGGTGGAATCTGAAAGTTTAGTGAAAAAAAATCTTTCTTATTTCTTCTCTTAAATATATCTCACATTGTAACATTCATTCTAAGGAAAACTATCTCAAGAAATGTTTTTGCTAATCTTTCACAATAATGTCTACATACCTTCCTCATTATAACAATCTTAGACAATTTCAGCAAAATGAAGCCATTTTTAAAAGAAAGAGACCGTGAAATCATTGAATTTTTTGGACACTACAGCATGTTGATGTGTCTTTGTGGTTTCAAAATGCAGTGGGTAGATTGCAAATAATATAAAACAAGAATGCCTTTCAGTCAAAGGCATACCATCTGTGTAGCACATAAATCAAAAAACATTTACAAATAGACAGAAAATTGATTTCCTTTCACTTGACCTTGATACTGAGTAACTTGACCTTGACCTTCAGATGACATTAAAGTAAGTTTTAATTAAATATAAGCATATAGAATTAACAAGTAAAAATGTCAGTTTTACATTTGACCTTGACCTTAACCCAATGACATTGTTACTCAAACCTGGCCTAGATATGGTCAAGATGTATCTGCATACTAAAAATTAAGTTCCTAGCTTTAGTGGCTCAAAGGGTTATAGCATGTAAATACACAGACAGACAGACCCAACTGAAATTATTACCTATCTGCATATGTGGATGGTAATTGTCATATCTACACAAACACATTTATGTTAAACTTCAATTTCATGTCCAACTGAGCCAAAAGAACTGAATCTATTGTGACATTGACCCTTAAAAGAAGGGCTGGATTTTATTCTGTCTGAGAAATAACCTGTTTTGTGCAGTATTGTAATTTTATATATCAATGACAGCATTTAGGTAAAAAATTGAATTTTGCTTTTATGAAATTTGCTTTTATGTATTTCCACTGATGACCAAATTTGCCACAACACAAAATAATTCTGCATGTTCAAACTTTGCGATCAACCCATATGCATTATGTACATGGTAGTGCTTGTTGTTAGTGAATCCTACGATTCTGCGTGTACGTAAAAATTCCCCACAGATTCAATATTCTTTCATAATTTCGAATACGATCGGGTCGTCAGTGAATTTCGTCTTCTTTCAATGCTAGAGCTTTTAATGGTTATTTAAATAAATTCAATACAAAGTAATTTTTTATTACTTTGCTGAAAAAAGTTGGCAATATTTCAAAGAAGGCCATCTGGATATATGTGCGCACCCTTTAGAAAGCAAAACCTAGGCCAGGTGTCACCAACTGTTCAATAGTAAAAATGTCCTAGGCCTAACGCTGTGAAAGATAATATGGTCACTTAAAAATCCCTGATAAATTCGGTATAAAACTTAACATTTACAAATTAATAGTAATACTGATAATCTGAGCTTTTATCATTGTTTTAGATTCGTTTTGTCCTGCACCAAACCTGGGCACACCAGTACCAAAACTTGAGCAAGTTAACCTGGAAAATGTGCAGATTATTGCTCGTCATAACTTCGATTCCGGATACCTCCATCCAGAAGACGGACGGACGCCAAAAGATCAGCGCCAGCATCGGTTGCGTCACGGAAGGGGCGAAAATAATGGCGATAAGATCTGGATTCAGTAAAATCAGGAAATTTTAAAAAAGTTCAAAACTTTTTTCTGATCATTATTATTGATGCTTCAAAAGCATCTTGTTCAAGTGTACCAAAATAAGATGCATATGTAAGACTTCGACACGGAGGAAAAATAACCTCTCTTCCCTCAAACGAAAAAGCTACGATCTGAGAGAAACGTCAACCGTAACGATCTTGATTGATGAAAATCATGTTTACAAACAGGATGAAGAATGTCAAAGCAAAGAACCTTTGTTTTCGTTTTCAGATTGACCTAAAGCTTACGACGAAAGGTCCCGTGGCCGGGTCATGCCAAATGTTTGCTTCTTTCAGAGTGACACAGCATCCCCTTAAGCATCTTTGTACACATTTCCTCTTCTGACATGATTCCTGTTTGAAAAAAATTAGGTGGGGATTTTTGTTGACATAAACTCGCATCCTACATGGCAATGAAATTTTTCAGAGGTTGTTCCAATAAATCACCAAACACGGAGATTAATGGCAATAATTTATCAGGCGGTGATCCGGCCCTGGGGTATAAATACATGGCTGCCGGATCAAACCAACATAGCTGTCACAACCGAAATTTACTTACAAAGAGTAAATCTCCAACCAATGTCAAACTTTTGCACCGCAATTTGCAGTACCATTGGTTGATAAATTGGTAAAATTTGATGCCTCAGGATAAAATCCTAGGGTTTCTATTATGTAGACAAACAACATTGAAATTTTCTTCACTGAATTTACTTCCAGGGGGTTAATTTACCTTTTGCTTTCCACGTAGTTTGTCTTTTGGTAAGAAATATCCACCCGTTGTAGATGTCAAATTAAGAACAGAATACACAACATTGATGTATTAATGCAATGTCCTCAAGAAATTTCTATGTCACTGCACTATCACGGACAAACGGAAAATACAAAGGAACAAAATTTTAAGTTTGCGTTTGCTTTGAATGTTGTCTTTCATCGATGACGGTTACACTTTGGCCGATTGTGGCATTTTATTTGGCCCAGTGCTTGGCGGATCAGACAATTAATGCACCAATGTGTTTCTGATAATAAATTCATGGATGATAACTGTTTTGATTTGCACTTTTCTAGTCCCATGATGTATTGCAGAATAAACATTAATTTCAGTAGACAATTGTGTTCATAAATGAAAACTGAGTATTGTACTTTGTCGACGTCGTGTGCTTTTTAAATGTTAATCTCAGTTGATTCAGTGCCAAATATGCTGTAATGTAAATATACGCGCGTGTTACTTTGTAATATCTGCCGTGTTGCATGTAATCATACTGTAAATCATAAATAAATGTATAAGAATTTCCAAAGACGGATTTATATTACGTACTCATCATCTCAAAATGGAGTTGATAAAACATATTCACGAGCTGTGCGCTTATTTCTGGTCCGCTAAATTACAGTTCTGGGTTCAGCCAGAGAGTATAACTACCATACTCTCTGGTTCAGCATTGTGCGCAAACCAAACAAGGTGGTCAATACGACAACGGAAAACAGAGATTAATCCCAAATATTACAGGACTTCAAAACTGTCCAAAGTCAGGTTACCGGATGCATCTTGATACCATGAGAAAACGCCTGTTCCTCAAATTTACAATACCACAAATTCATAATAGCCAAATACAGAACCTTCACTACTTTGGTATGTTATGTTCTTACATAAAATGTGATTCAGATACTAATGGTACTATCATCCATCGACTTTTTTGAAGAAATATTACATATTCAGGTTTCCTACTTTTTCTATCAAACAAAATTCCCCGACTTTTCCATATGTGTTCTCCTTTTTCCACACCTTGTTTTAGATAATTCCCAAAGATCATTTTGCAGTTAAAATTACTCTGAAGGTTCGCTGAAAACTTATCAATGGCATTAGGAAATTACATTATTTATTCGACATATCTAAACCGTTTTTGAGATTTGTTTTTTGAATTTTGGGAAAGAAAACAATTTTAAATTTGGTTCTTTTAGTAATCAATTTTCCCGTCCTTGACTAAATTGTCTTACTTTTCCTTACGTTTTTGTGAATGTTTATTATTATTCCCTGATTGGAAAAATAGTTCCATTTTTCCAGGTTTTCCAATTTTGATGCGAACCATAAAATAGCTTCCTTGAGACGATAAAAATGTGCTAACGCAGTAAAAAGTGACGTCCAAACAAGTACAAAAATGAGTCTGAATGAGGTCGGGTCATCCGTTGAGAAGCAAATAAGGAAACTAAATAGCTTAATCAAACTGTTCAAATATTGTGTGTTGACAAAGTTCCTTAAATTCTGATCAGGACTGAATGTCACTAACCTTGCAAAACATGAATTGTAACAAATATCAGTATGTACTAATATACTACTCCGGTATGAATGTATTTAATGTATATTGTATATTTCATTTGTTTTCCCTGAACTGAGCATAAAAATTATTTATGTTTTTCTAAATGTATTACATTTAGCCCTATAAGAGACCAGAAACTTAGTACAAAATAGTACCAAAACCTACTACATATCCAAAACCAGTCGCCATGGGTAAATCTTACATAAAATTCAGCCTTATTACAACCATTATATTTTGTCATTAGACTGCCCTGATGCAGAGAATCATTTACAATAAAATCCCGTTCAAATCATAAAAAGTTCGTAGAAGCATGACACTACCTCGGCAGGTATCCCAGTGGAGCGATGAGAAATTCCACTCCAAAAAGCACAAAAAGACAGAAAATTTCCCTAATATGTCATTAATCAAATCCGTGAAGCCATTTATAAGTTTGTATCAAAATAAAACGGTTATTTAAGACAATTACACGCTACTTTTCAAAATATATTGTGTCAGATGCGTTCCCTACCACTCAGCTGCGTGATCTCTGATTCAGAAGAACGAGGTTTCACATTTCTGCCACATTGTTTCTTCTTTATTTTCCTTTGAGTAGAACTTACATAATATATATGTCAGTAACTAAGCACTATATCTTATTGGGATGGTAGTATTTTCAAAAGAGAAGCTTGCATTCATTGTGTCTTGACATTTAGTGCAATGATGTATTTCAATGATAAAGTTTTTCTCCATTTTCAAAACTGTGACATGCAACTAGGTCTACTTAACACCATGGTGTCCGAACGCACCACATGTTTTGTGAAGTGACATTACTTTTTTTACCAGACTACCTGAAAATAAAACAAAGCAAATATGCACTAAAAGGAAACTTGAAAAGGGTCATAAACTTTTCGTGTTGCTTATCATTTACTTTCAAATACTGTCAAAATGTAGATGGAAACTATACATTCTGTACATTTTAGATCTCATGTCTGGTAAACTGAGTATGATAAAGAGGATACGAGTTAATGCACTTCGAACACTCAAAGCGTAAAGTATGCTTCGTGGGGTATACCTTCAAAACGACTATCAAAACATCGCTTTGTTTTGCTGGCAACCGTAAATGGAGGAAAAGGCTTTGGGTGTCATAAGGTTAAAATGTTTCAGTGTAGCTGTTCATCTTCTGACGTGAAATTCATAAGTCACACGAAGTAAAAACTGACGAGTGCTTAGTTTTTCTGCTGAATACATGAACTGCGATCCTATTGAATGTATTTTACCAAGTCTGCAAATTGTGCGTCGCATTGACATTGAAAGTAGTATAAAGTACTATCCATGCCTCCCCACATTGCTTCAGGAAAAAGGTACCACAACTATTTATGCGTTTGATATTATAAACGTAGTGTTAGCGTCCTTTAGTGCTTAAATTGGGGACAGAGAGTTAAGCAGTTGTTGAAAGTTTAGATTATCTACGAATAGATAAGTTCTAATCATTTACAAATAAAAAATACAGACAGTATCTGTTATCTTTCTGTGACATACTGAGGAGGCTATACCATTTAGCTTTGTTATCGAGTAAGCTGAACAGATGTATTATTTTTAATAATTTCACTCAGGTCTGTCTGTCTTTAAAGGTCAAGGTAATCTGAAAGTCAAGGCCACCATCAAGGTCAATTTTGTTTTAAAAATCAATTTTCTGTCTCTTGTAAATATTTTTGTGATGTATGTGTCATGCGGATGGTAAGACTTCCACTAAAAGGCATTCCTGTATTTAGAATGGCTATATTCCTGTCTTAAAGTTTCGAAGTTGCACGTGTGTGGAAAGGGTTTTATGAGGACAATTTGGTAGACATCTTGTTCTGGTCATTGAATATGAAATAGTATCACTTTATAACGATTTGCTTTTGTCTGTATTTTATTATTGCGAGTTTATCTCATATTATGCAAAGGTTACGATACCACAAAAGGCGACATGAGGCACCGCAAGGTACGACACAAAGAAACGCTGAGAGATGTACTGTGCAGGTTAAGCGCTGGTCACATTGGTCAAGTGCCTACTTTCCTGGGTGAATAAACTCTCCATAAGTATTTTTGGCAGGATGACATTTCAAAAAAAAATATTTGGCAAATAAACCAAGCGATTTCAAAATTTAAATCACACAACGGTAAAGATGTTTTATCCTTTTCTTTTTTTCAAAGGATATTCCAATATGATAATCAAAAGGCCCACAATCAAACGGGTACATCAACGCGTTCGAACGGCTCAGTCAGAAGCGCTGATAACACCGATTTTGCCATCCGTGAAAAATGATGTAATGACTCAGGGGTTCCCCTGACATTTATTGCCCACCAATGTGAAAGTAACGGTTAAAAGTTAGCTCCTACTTGCCATCTGTTGAGATATTTGCATCGTTCTTATGTTTGTTTGTTTTTACATATCGTCACTATGCAAAAAAAAATTCAGTTGGAAAAGAAAAACGAAGGAACCAGAGCTTTCTTATTTTCATCCCAAAATTGTTACCATTAACCAAAAAGATGATTCACAGTAAACACTGCAATGTAAACTACATTTAAATTGTTGGTGCAATAACAAAAAGTAAATAGATTTCACCCGAGAAACCATCATGTAAAATCTAACATGACAAGGATGGTCCTTTCTTTTTGGAAAATACAAACCACCGCACTCGATAATACTATGTCTACAATACGTCAACACTACAATGAGTCCTGCAAGCTTGTCTTTTGAAAATACAAAGCACCGCACACGATAAAAATCATTTTGTGACTACAATACATCAACACCAGAATGAGTCTTGCAAGCTTCTCTTTTGAAAATACAAAGCACCGCACTCGATAAAAAACATTTGATGTCTACAATACGTCAACATTAGAGTAAGGCGAAAAAGAAAGCATCCTGCAAACTATTTCTGACATTTCACTTCAGTGTATCATAAGCAGTAAAGAGGCTGATTTGTAGCTATTCACAAAAAAACATAAAACAGAAACGATAGATGAGAAACAGGACTGAAATTCCCGTGGATTCCCATCCGGATTTCTGCAGAGCTCTAAGCTTTATATCATCTGTTCAACCAACAGATGATTACAAGTAGAAGGTTCTACTTACAACAAGTATAATCTCACCTAAAACCTTTCGAGCAGATTTGATGAAAAGCGTTATTTTAATAGTATTGCGTCAGAAGTAACATTAAAATAGTTATCCTGAATCTTTTACAATTTTTTATGTTCTCAAATTTAATATGGCTGATGTCCGTTCCTAGATTAACACATGATCTATATTGTTATTTTACAACATTAATCGCCACAAAGTAAAAATATCAAGGAGTGGAGAATTCCACTTTGGTGACTCTTTAATGTAGCAGTACCACCTAATCCCCCTATCTGGTATCCCATCCCCATATCTGGTACACCATCCCCTATCTGGTATCCCATCTCCCCTATCTGTCACACCATCCTCCCTATCTGGTATCCCATCTCCCCTATCTGGTATACAATCTTCCCTATCTGGTACACCATCCCCCATCTGGCACCCCATCCCTCCACCCCACACTCTGGCCTACACCCCCCACCCCATCTGGCCCACACTCCCCCTGGATGTTTGTTTCCGAGGTTCATTTCAATCTCACCTTGTATGGGCTCAATCTCATCTCACCTGCTCCCCTCCACGTGAAAATAAAATCTTTCACCTCGCGTGGAAAAATTCCCCCAAAAAAAGTCATGAAGCAACCCCGTTTCCATCAACAAGGTAATTCTCTACGAGGACCAACAAGACAACCCCACAATCTACTGATTTCACGAATTCTCCATGAGTAAAAAAGGAGGTTGTTCATCTCAATTAATGCAGATCCTTACGCATGTAAACACAGGTAACAATTTCATTTCATGGGCAGTAGCGGATCTGGGGGAAGGTTAGAGTGAAATAAAAATGTAAAGGTTAGGCAAAATATGAATTTTATTGATTTGACCCAAAGACCAAAGACCTACATTTCGTGAAGAAGTATCTGCACATTGAAAATCAGATTCCTAGCTTTAAGATATCAAGAGTTTTAGCCTGAACAGCCAGACACACAGCCCTGTGTGAAATTTTATCTACCGGCATACGCAGATGGTAAAAGTAGAGAAAGTAGTGCAATCAGTGTCGACCACAAGACTTGTACTATGCTAGTATATTATTTCGTACAAAACATCTACGCGCTGGGGGATAAAGGCTAAAAAAATCTAGATCTCTTTGTACTAAAAAGTTTGCAGCCCCGGTTTCGTCCTCGTGAATTCGAGGGCATTTTTTCAAATATTTAACCACACAGTCTGAACAACACAGATCAGGGAGATCAGTAATTCTACATTCGTGTGACAAGGAAAGCAAGATTCTTAGTAGATTGGCATTTTACCATGACTGTTCGCTAAGTAAGATTAATAGACAATTTATAGATAAAAATACTGGAGATAAATACACCATATGTCAAAAACATATGTCAAAAATTTCCTTATTTTGAAATTTAAACAATGATTGGAGAGTCATGGGAATAAATTACACAAGAAAAACTGGTCTACTTACCAACTTTTGCAAATCAGTGGAATGTGTGACACATGAAAAGAAGAAGATTGAAGAAATGCAAAAGCTCAAAATGTGAGATGTACTTCATACAAGACACGAAATGAATTTAGTAGACTCCATCTCTGTTAATGGTTAAAACATGATGGAGAAGTGTCAATGGTCCGGTTGCCGATGGCTCAAGATTGTAATATTCGTCAGTAACCCATGTCACAGTGGGTTAAAACTTTAGTGCCTCAACGGATTGAACCCCGGTCTCTTGCATTCTGGGCGAGCGTCATAACTGCTAGATCAACAAGAAACCGTTACACTAAAAAAACTTATCTTGTGAAATTCCGTCGTTTCAACTCAAATTTTCCCAAAACACGTCCACCTGACCATATGTCAGCTTTTTGGTGGCTCATGGCTCATTTAGAGTCACCTTAGTTGTTGGTTTGGCTTTTTGCCTCAAAATTTTAGGAAGGTGACAGAAACTTCCTATTCTATGAATGTAGATAGTGGTAGTGATGCCCAGAGGTGGTGGGGTGACTTTTTGATCATTAAAGTTCTAGGAACTTTCTGCCCTTAGAGGTGGTGGGGGTACATTGTTGTTGTACTGTCTCATGTTCTTGTTCCCTTGCATCCTCTTGCGCTGGTGGTGGGGATAGTGAATAATTTTTTTTTTTTTTTTTTGCAAACTATCATAACTTCCCATTCACAGGTGGTGGGGGCCAAGTGTACGAAAACATTCTTGCACACTCTATGCTCTCATGCTAGTGGCAGGGACAATTTCGCTTATAACTTCCTTAATAATGGCCCAATTTTCAATCCACTTGCACTCTTGAAATCCTGTGTTACGTCTGCAACCATGGCCTCCAATTTAATTTCTGATTTACCTCCACCTGAACCCTGTCGCAAGGTCTAAGTGTAGTCTAAATACATGTGAAAAATTCAATTCACCCTCCTCTCATGCTCATTTTAGATGTAGATGAGAGGTACTCAAAATGAAGTTCCTGACTTTATCAGTTCAAAAATTACAGCCTGAACAGAAAAGCAGACAGATCCAACTTAAATTATAACCTGTTCGTACATTCAGATGGTAAAAATTCTAAGTTTCTGAAAATCTTAACCCTGTCACAAGGTCCAAAACATGAGGAAAATGGAAGTGGCTGTTCCTTTATTGAAGTTACTGGTGGTTCATATGAGTCACCTTAGTGGTTGGATTTTGTTTTTGGCCCAAAAATTCGGGGAAGGTCGTGGGGACGTGTAAATGTCATTTGTTGTTCTCTGAATGTAGATGATGGGGTGGTTCACTCCACTTGGAGGTGGTGGAGACACCTCAACCCTACATACTGTAATCAAACTTGTTTGAACTTTTTGCACCCAGTGGTGTCAGGGACACAAAAATAGTCCTGTGACAGGCTGAGGTGGTTGAAGTGATATGACTGTCAAATTGCCAAAAAGGTGTTAAATTGTCAAAAGGATGTCAAAAAGTCAAACAGCTGGACTATGGAGGAGACTCACAATAAACAATTTGACACAATGAGGTTCACACACAATGATGTCAATTCTGATGTCACATATGAAAATTATTAAAATTAGTTGAGGATCGTTGATGACCATGATATGTGACATCAAAATTGACTTCAGTATGTTGGAACCTCATAGTGTCAATTATTTTTAATGAACCCCCTCCATAGTAAAGCTGTTAAGACATTTTTTATACCTGTATTCAAAAGTGGTAACACTGTATGGGATTGATTAATCAATTAGGTTTGTTTTGTTTTTTTTTCCTATTGTGAAATGTTGTGAAAAGTAGTCTCTGGACAGCAAAATGAGTGATCAAGTCAAAATCAGATTGCCACACATTTTCCTCATTTCTGAAACCAATTCATATCCAATTTTGAGGTAACACCACTCAAATAAAGCTTAGGACATCCTCTACAAGACTGTGGTGTGCTCTTGTTTCTAGAATGCTTATAAGGGGCATCAAAACAGCAAAAAAAAGTCTAGAAATTGCCAATGCTGGTAATTCTTGGACATTTTTTTTTGCTATTTTAGGTGATTTATAGGCCCCTTAGTAGCAAATCACTTCATATTGTTGTAGAGGAGGCCCTAACCTCAGATAAGAATTCACTTCAGAATTGAGAAATGGGTCATAGAGTTATGAAAACATGTTAATCATGCTAATGTTGAAACTTCATCAAATCATTCAAGATCACTCATTTTTGGGTGCAGGGGTCATTTTCCATGCAATATCACCATTTTTGGAAAAAGTAATTTAAATTGCTTGATGCCACAAGGCATCAACCCACAAATTCTGAGAAATGTACCCTAGCAACCCCTGCTAAATATTTTCTTATTTTGACATTACATATATGCCTAGATCATGTTCAAATTGACCCCTCATCTCATTTTTGACCTCTTACCCCATGCATGAGACTCAAATCAGCCAATCAAATAAATTCACAATTTCTCAATTTACAAGAAAACCATCAATCACAAAAATTCTCCAAGGTGACTTTTGGCAGCCCAACAGATCCTTTACAAATCATTAATTGACATTGTACCCAGCAGAAAAATTAGGTAGTAAAAGTTTCACAGGATGGTTCATTGGACACCAGTAATATCAACAGTGGTAGCAGATAATGGAGCAAGATAATGGAACCAGATAACAGAGCTGGAAAATGAAGCTGGATAATAGAGCAGATAATAGTGCAAGATAATGGAGTTAGATAATGGTACCAGAGAATGGCACTAGATATTGTTGCCAGATAATAGTGCAATGGCTGGGCACACAAGGTTCAGAGGCTGGATGCAAATGCTGGACATAGAGTGCATAGACTGGACACAAAGGCAGGGTGCAAAGACTGGGCACAAAGGCAGGGTGCAAAGACTGGGCACAAAGGACACCACCTCTGACATGAGCAAAGGCACTCAAAATTAGGTTTTTAGGAGTTTTAAGTTTACACCTTAAACCATGGCACATGAAAATTTCTCATTGGCAATTTGGGACCCTTCCCATTGGACTTTTTTTAGTCAAATTGGGACTCAAGGCACCTTGAGACATGTCCTATGACATCTTATGGCCACTTTTGAAATTTGTCAATTTTTGGCAACTCTGGGGCCATTTAAGTATTTTTCCAAAAATGGGTCCCTTCAGAAAATCAAAGATATCTTGAAAATGGTGTGCAAAGACCCCAATATTGGGATCTGGCATAAGGTGGGCTTGTTTATAGTACACAGAATGGGACCATTTTGGGGGTGCAACACAGTTAAGGGCCTGTCATGGGCTGTTGAAAAAAGGTTTCATTTTTTGGCACATTCACAATGGCTTAAGGGACATTCATGATTCATTCATTTGATCATGAGTCAGTCCATAGGTGTAGCCTGGAGTGCTCTACATGTCCTGTTTTGGATATTTTAATATGCTACTGATTGGCCATTTGCTTGGCTGTTAAGTGTTAATTTTTTAGATCTTTGGAGATGTCAAAAAGTTCCCAAAATTTCAAAACAAAGTATTTGGAATTATGAGCCATAAATTGGCATGAAGGTGTCAATATGTGTCATTCAGTGGAGGAAAAATTCAGATTTTTTTGGGCCAGTGTCTGAGCTGTGGCCATTCAAATAATTGGCCATTTTTGGTCCGATAGATAAATAATTTATTTATGGATGGAAGAGGATCGGCAACGAACACTTAAACGTAGTTTCCTGCAAAACATTACAACTAACTTAGAAAAATGATTTTATCAACATTTCTAATTAAAACACTGTTCCACCAACCAATGCAGGAAACCTTGGAATAACAAGGTTTAAATTTTTGAAGACGCTGCCCTATTTAATATTGCGAACCAGTTGTTAAACTTGAATAAAAATAGCTCAACTATGTTTTAAATCTATGGACTCTTCAAACAAACTGCTGATACAAGATTTCGTTTTTAACCGGATCATAAATCAAAGGAAGAAGAGAAATGCTTGTTTTTGTCAACGCTTTCAAATGCATCTGTCACGAGTCTTTGGCTCCATAGTACGTTCAAGGTCCTTTTGGTCTGAGTTCTCGCGCTTTTTTCTCAAAAGGATTTGACATAACTGCGTGTAATAGCCTAAAATTATCAACAAAGTTGTCTGATTTTCAATACACCATTTAACTATGCTTAATGCTGCTTTACAAAACAGTACAGTTGTAATTCTACACCGTTTGCACCCATAGATCGAAGTATAGAATAAGAAAGTCACCCTTACTAAACATGCATGGGTAATGAAAGGAATACACCTCAGGTAACGTACAATTGGTAGGTAACCTTTTCATTTTTAAATTGTCCCAACGTCTCTACATTAATAATGGGTTTGTGTTATTTCTATTGCACTCCTACTTTTAAAAACTTAACCACTGGAACCACAATTGTCGACTGAATATAATAGCTATAATACTCTGAGACCTTGCAGTTGTACAAAATTTTTGGTCAAAGTTCCATAATTAATATTTCTATGAGGAAAATGATTTATGAATACATAACTTAGCGTGAATAATTCAACAAACAGCTATACAGCTATCTGGAAACTGTTATCCAAAACTGGCCATTTGACGACAAAGGCATGACAGGTGCTTTGACACAAAAGGTTAGAGGAGCAATAAATTTCTGGAATATTTAATAGTTTGTCAATTTAATGCACTGCCAAGAAAAAAAAGCATGGGGCACAAGTAGAAGTCTTTTGATATTGGAACTTAGGCAAGACATAAATGGTCATAATGTCAATGATGTCCATTACCACTGGACCCATAAAGTACATCGCCACAACTGCCACGACAAATTTCAAGTGGAGGCAGGTGAAGCTGAAAGACTCAAACTTTATAAAGGCTGCGAAAGTACCATTGTATTTCATAAGTGGGTAAAATGACCAAAACGTAATGCATTAATGGCTATAGGACAGTAGATATATCTATAATATGAACACCATTGATAAGAACTGTTGCACTACCCAATTTTAAACCTTAATGAATTAAAAGGACTTAAAGCCTTGATTGATGAAAGAAATTATGAACGCTTTATTTACTAAAGTTCTATCTTTGTCCACATCATGACAGTCATCATCTTTGAACGAAATTGGGTCTTGCTCCGCACAAAGGAAACTAGTTCATTTTCAAAGGCTGTTCCGTGCCCTCAAGACACAGACACATCTAAAACTGTGAACAGCTAAAGGGTTTCAATCATTACCTGAATTCTATCTACATCTTAGCCTGAAGGCATACCAATGCTACATTTTAGCAGCACGGCGAGAACAGTGGACAGTAGGAATCGCGACTGAAGGAAGACCTTTGCTCTGTCCAGTCCACTGTTTGATTACCTTTTCAAATCCGTGTCAGAGGTCAGCTCATTTCAATGCACGTCAGATTAAGTGGGCTTCGCTCAACGCCCGTCCCATCTTACTAATGTCCGGACATAGGTGAATGATAACTATTCTCCTGTAGCACACTGTCCACTGCTTTAACATGCCCCTCTGAAAGGAAAAGGTCACCGGCCATGGCCCCTCAATGGCATCTGGGTCAAGGGTCCTCCTGGGTCCCAGACCAGCAATGGACTCATTTGTTCTAGGCGCTGAAACTACCATGTCTACCAAACAAGAGTGGACCCTCAACTCAAATGGCACGACGGCGGACACCCTGACGTGTCAAGTGCAGTGAAATATCGTCTTTTAATACATTGTCACTTTATTCGAACTGTTCAAACTATTCAGAGGCGGAACAAATGAATGGATCGACCCTTTATCACAGGGGACATCCTTCCGCCCAGGGGGTCGTCACTATCAAATTTACCTGCCATTGCCGCGCAAGTCCTTCCTTACGATAACCTTTGACCTTCCAAATATTTTCCCCGATCTTCCCTTTTATTTCTCTTTGATTTTGTAGCGTTTCTTTTCTCAAATAGAAACTTTTGTGAACAAATATCTGATAATTTGCTCATTAATGTAAATCTGTTCGGTCAAATGTGAAAAGATCTGTTAATTGGTGAATCAGTGAAAACGTTGGGACAAGCATAGAATTACGGATAATGTTAAAATTCTAAATAAAGATCAAACAGAAAGGAAGTTGTCTGAGATTACATCTGCAATGTTTGAAAACTCATGAAAAAATTATGAAGAAAAAACTACTTTCGATATTTAAAATTAGAATCAATATCTGAAATCACTTGCAGCTAGCTCTACAACACCATAAGACAATTTCATTGAACACTCGGGTGATTCCCTGACACCGTTTTTAACCTCAATAGAGGTCAATGAGAGTAAATTTCTGCAACCAAGAAGAATTGTTTTCAGTGCAAAACATACTGCAATCCAAACAATTGTGACGGTTCTCATGTCTAGGAAAATGATGAGACATACATCATACTTTGAAAGGATCCTTTGAGTACGTAGTTTGTACACACCATCTAAGTTACAAAAGTTCTAAATCGGGTCAAATGCCGCAATGTATAAAGAAACAAATTTTGTTTATTGTCTGGTAATGTTGAATGGAAACTTTTGATTCTTTGCCCTTTTACAAAACATTAACAAATGTATGGATTCATCTGTACGTTCAAATAATAGATCACATAGGAACAAAATATAAAGTACATCAGGAAGGCTGCACTGAAACTGGGAAGGTCGTTTGAATCATACCGAACAGGGCAATGTCATTGACAATGAAAAACGGACCTCCTGACCATTTTACATCATCAATTTCCTCATTTTGCCCTGTTTCTTCTTATTGAATTATTTCTTATCTTAGAATAGTTATTAACAAACAATGTGCTGTTGCGTGACGTGCCATTAGCACATAATTAACTTCTATTTTTTCCAATCATCACTTTTGAACTACGTCAGTGGTAACTGTGACGCAACACAATAATTAATGCAATCAAATCTAACATATCTGAGACCACCTTCACCCGTCCACTGTGACACTACACCACCCGAAAGGTTCACACAACGGGGAATCACAATTTGACCATAATGATGCAATCTGGCTAATCAAATACAATTATCGGTTCCCTCCCATCACACCAAATTACTCCATTTTGAAGCAAACATTCCGGTTTCTTTCCGGTATGAAAGGTAATGTATTAAGGGAAAGAATGCGTTTATTGGGAACATTATAGTGTTTGAAAATTGAGAGGAAATTGTCAATTACAAGGGGATGGTAGAGGACTCTGGTTTCTTGAAACTCCGGTCTCTTGTCATAATGGTATTCAGACTATGCCAATCACATTGCGTTAGATGTCACAAAATTTGTATATTATCTCTGTAATACCTGATTGAATTTCATCTTTCTTTTTCATAATTTCATAGTTGAATCCTCTCAATGTAAGCTTGTGTGTGCACGGACTCTCGTCTTTGTCATAACTCTGGTTTCTTTTCCTTTGTGTTGGGACATGTATCAGTGCGGAGCAACGTCTTAAGAACTCAATTTCCCGCCTTTTGTATTTTCTTCTTCGGGGACAATTAGCCAGATAATGTGTCATATCATGTAGAGTACACATAATAAATAAGGGTCAGGATTTGCAAAAGAGGGTTTCCTATTGTCGAGCAAATAAGATATGCCACAAGGATGTGGTCTTTCCTCTGATTACCTGTTTCTCCATAGCCAAAGGCATCATTTTCAAAAAAGCGAAAATAATGGCGCAAGTGGGTGATTAGTCAGTTCACAAGCTTGTGTATCACGACCGACGAAAATGTTGTTATAATGACGATAGAAACGTGCTGAAATTATGTAGAAATTACATCTACAGCATGCCCATTTTCCACAGAAAATCAGTGACCAACATGCAAATATTTACGTGATGTACTTGTCTGAGTGGTTCTATTATCTGTTATTTCTTAATCCTTAACAACACGGATGCAATCAAACCAGTGCGTGTGCTTTTAAATTTACTCGAACAAAATTGGGAGTGTTCTATAAACTAGAAAATCTCAAGCTTTTTTATCACACACTTTGTCACGTGTAATTGTTCCAGCAGTATTGATAGCTTGGACACTTGTATTAATAGGCTTTCGTGCTAAGACCAATTTTAGTGGTCAATCAAATTTTGGAAGAGAGATTTGTTTTCTAAAATTTACAAATGGGTTGGCGGGATTTCCCTATACATTAAAATCACCTCAGCAGTCAGTTAGAATATGCACAACGCAATAATGCAAACAAATACTGCAGTTATTATTGCGGTACCAGGCAGTTTCAACTGCAGGTATGTGACGTTCAATGGTACGTTTGCCACAAAAGGTAAATAAAACACAAAAGCGCAACAATCCCCTCACACTGGGTGGTGCACCCTGTAGCTACTCGTCATATTTTCATGACATTACATATATCAATGTCTCACAGAGTACATCATTAAGATTTGTGATAAGACAAATAATGACGCTATGATGGTGTTATTCAGCCACTTAGTGCCATGGCTGTGGGCAGGAGACACACTTCTGCCGGTAATTGCGCTCCAAACGGTTACGTACGGCTTGGGGCTCGCAAAACTAGTCCTTTACGGTAGACACAATTTAAGATAAGAATTTGATATTGGCTCTAAGACCCGCTGCTTACATGTAAAAATGACACAAAATAAGCTCATTACGTCAAACCTAAACCTCAGCAAAAGTTCATACAGTTACCATTTAGGTCAGCAAGGTCTGTGATATTTGAGAGGGAATATTGACTTTAGCAGGCTTTATGCAGCAAGAATACCATAACGTAACTCGTGTCCATGAAACAAAACAGTGCTATGTAAATGACAAGAGTTACTCCTGTCACACATCTTGTCCTCACCCCGTACGTAGGGAAATCGACGTCGTTTTTTTTCTGGGTTTTGTTCTTCTGTTGTCTTTCAACAAGCGCACCAGCCGAACCCACAAAAATGGCACACATGTTAATCATCCTTAATTTAAATCAATTAAAAGGCAACTGAGTAACTAGTGACCGGAGTTTTAAGAAGTCTATCATTGATATTACTGGTGCACACCAAAGATGGTCTGAGACAACTTAGATTTGTGAGGCTGCTGCAGACATCATGTGACCTTGAGGTCAAGGAGAAAGGTCACGTGAATGGTCAATCACAATCCCTGAAGAGCCTCTCACTACAACTGAGACAGATAAAATTACTTGATGCCACAGTACTTATATCGTTATCCTCCCCTGAACAATCTTGTTCACTATTGTCCTGACAATTTGAAGCAGAACATATGAATATTACATTGAATAAAAGGAACATATCGAGATAATTTCCTAATTCAGAGAAAATATGTAATTAGGAAAAATTGTGCATGTGGCTACTAACAGTTCTTCAAAAATTTGATTGATTCTAGTTCATGATGAGAACAGGAAGTACTTTACTCCTTTGTATGTCACTCTGAACCACTCACAAAATGTGAAGCAAGCAAATTTAAAGCAGTAAAGAGAACTGTTCACAAGTTGTTTCATTTGTGGGGGTTTTAATTAGTTAATGAATTAACTTGGGAAAGTCAAAACCTCAATTTGGCTAATTGGAAAACATCAAAATTCTGAACCATTGTCATCACACTTAAAATGGATCACTTTCTCATTTCTTTATTCTACAACAAATTTGTTGGCGGTTTAATTTATTAAAAACCTATTTATTATCATGCTCTATCAAGCTTCACATTTGTAATGCTGATTTGAATAATTTCAAGTTGATGATTCCCTTAAAAAGTTGGCAATGTTTGAATAAAGACCATCTGGGTGTCTACAAAACTGCAGATAGTGAAACCTCGGCCAGGTGTCTCTAATGCTCGACAATCAATATTACTAAACTGCCAACATGTTTTACAATTTCTTTAATATTCAGAGTTATGTTTTTTCGTATGATCGCGCAATATAAGCACAAAAAATATTCAACGCATCCTAAGCTTATAGCATGGTATGTTTGAACTTTTGTGTTGACATATACAGCTGTGAAAAATGTCCAAAAATGACCAAAAAAGTTTTGCTCATGATTACAAATTCTTTGACATTAGCGCCCCGTTAGACTGTTGCAAATTCAGCAGCGTTGACAGTGAACGCTCTCACTTGAAGACGTCTAGCTGGATGATAAACATGCATTGAGCAGTGATTCAAACGCAGTCACAACATCTTTTATGAAGCGAACAAGTTTGTCCTGTGTCACTGTGTCTGTGACCATTCATATTAACTCTTGTTGGGTTTTGGATCAGATGAATAAACATAAAGCATCAAAGTCGACTTATTGCTATATACTACCACAACAGCTCAATTCCACATATGATGTCAAATAACAATTTTCTTTTGCAAATTGTTCCAAGGCTTTCACAAGTAAAGGTAAGATTCTGAGGTCACTTTTAGACAGTTGGTGTGTGATTTCCACCAGACATACACGATGTCAATGTGACGATATATTGAAGGTTCTAAACACGTACAAGTTGTACCAAACCAAGTACTCGACGCAAGTACTTCACTCTTTGATACTTCACTTTTTCTGGACAGTTTTGACACGCTTCTTTGAGCATAAATCATTCTTCCCCCGACGAAGAGGTGGTATTTTATGAACATCTGAACTGAATGATAAAGAAATGTCGTGTTGAGATAAACATCAACATGGTAAATATGGATATTAATTAACATAATTATGAAAAACTAACATAGCTTGAGGCTGATAAATGTACGATGACTTCATAGGGAGTCTAGCAACACCTGCAATTGTGCACTGGACGTTTCAAAATTATAAGGGAAATAAAATAGTATGTAACATGGTCAATCGGAACCGTTCTCCAAATAAGCTAAATATTACTTTCGCTTTCCCGATACAAGCGCGCACATCTAACATGACCACGAAATAAGCTTCGCAAAAATAATTACTTTCTAAAAGCATTAAAATTATCTGTGGATTTTACAAACAATGAATTTACTAATAAAAGAGTAACAATTAATGCATTGTGACGACACTGGTAAAATTAAGTTTGCTCTATTGATGATTCATTCACCGTATATTAGCTGGTAGCTTATTGTAATTAAACCAATCGTTGAATATTCTCTATTTAAACTTGACATGAGGATATTCGTAATTGGTTGCACTTTTCTCGATTTCTCGAGACTAAAGTCCTTTGCTTCTCGTGATATTCACAGAAACTAATAAAAATGTTCTTGCCTGGAATGATATTATTTTTGGTTATTAGATGTGACTGTCCCTCTGGATGTCCAGAATACTTAGTATACATTCCTTAAAAGGCCAATTAAGGAGGAAATAACTTTAATTTGGCAAATATTTGCTGAACTGACCTCATCAAATGATGTCATCAATAATGCTTATGTATGAAGCAAAATTCTTGTGGCTGTAGAATTTCATTTTGAGTACGACCTAAGGTAGATTATGAAAGATAAAGAGACCCTAATCATCAGATGTGAAACACAGTCCAAAACAAACTTAGAACAATTCACTTATTTTCTGCAAATAAAAATGTTTACTTAACATTGAGGACAAATTTATTAGAAGTTCTCTGTCCAAAAAAGAAGCATAAAAAAGTCGACTTGTAGATTGTTCGTCAGTGCTGCAACGCAAAACAGCCATAAACGAGAACTATGATGGTTTGAATAATAAAATAAATATCTCCGTTAAACGTTCGACGTACCTACACACATTTACAATACAAAATAGCAGATAATGACAAGATTTCCATTACTTCTTATCACTCAAAACACTTCCCACTTTATCTTGGTTTTGCACTGTCCAATTATCCCGTGTTACCACTAAAAAAAGGATGTGTCAATTTTGAGAAATAAATGGCAACGTTTTCTATGGTATATTAGACAAAACTTCGGTGCAAAACACCAAATACCGGGCAATTACATCTTATCAGCGATGCGCATTTTGCGGGATACGTCACTCTACTATGGATAATATACCTAATTTGGCTTGAATGATATACTGACAGTTAATTTAGGCTTATATTTTCAGTAAAACCTCGGTACAAAAAGTCTAGGAATGTCTTTTAGAAATCGTGTACAAAAGAAGGGCGTAAATGTTGCTGGAAGACATCGATAATTAATGCTGACTATGTTACATCATATGATTTGTCGTTGACATCTTCAGTAGATAGAAATTCCAAAAGTTGATCATTTTTAATATATTTTGTTAAAAATAATTTCTCAAAGAAGAACTGAATTCGGCATAACCCATGATCTCAACCTCAAAAATATTTATGTGATGATCACAAGACTAGTTTTCTTCTGCAGTCAAAATTCTTCAGAATCTGTGACCAATGACCACACATCAAGCAAGATATGCAGGTATCTTCATCATTTTGAAAATGTCATTCCGAGTGCATAACATTTCCTTTAACGACGTCAACTTTTGTACCAAGAGGACGTGAACCAAGTTCATATGATAATTACCATTCAAGGTGCGTTTTGCCGCATTACTGTCAAGTGATATATGTCAAGCAGTGTACACCACACGTTGGATGCTTATGTCATGGGAGTTATTTTTTCAGTAAGTTAGATTTCGTTTAGGTCCACTGTATGACGCCTAAAATAGCTCATTTGTGATTTAAACCGAGAGATTTCAGGTAGAAAGCATTCCATAGAACATCGACTGTCTGAATTTCCAAACCACCTTTCATTAGTCAAATGTCAGCAACAATCAGTTTTCAGTGTCAACTTTAGTTATGGAGATAGTACACAAGGAGTGTGTACTGACAGATCAAATGTGTTTTGGCAGTCTGGCTGCGTGAACAACTTTTTCCACCTTGAATTATGAAATCTTCTTTTGAACGAACCACAGTAAATGACGCCTGTGGTAAGATAAAGAAGTGTTTTTGTCCAAAATTGTTCCTGTAAAGTGCTTACCTTGCCTCCTCTGTGCTGTCGTTCAGCTGCCCAACCTCACTGAACACCAGACTCACGGCTCGCAATTCCCTGTACAAATACAAACATGTTACATCAGTCTTTGACAAAACAGATATACGTGAAACAAAACTAGACACATCAAAATTATTTTCAGATCTTTTATTGACTATTGAGATGACTACAAACAGAAGTTAGGCTTGCAAAACTATTTGAATTCACCGATCTTAAGTGACACTGTGTAAAACTATCACAAGCGCAATACACAAGAAATCTGATTTTATGACCTAACCCTAACTAACTTTTCTCTTTACTTTTTTTCACAAAAGTAAAAGTTCCTGTATTTCCCGATTGCCTAAAAGTATCCAATTTTTAAAACATATGTTTAACTCCAGTATTTTTTGGAGCTAAACCATTTTTTATGGTCATAAAATGTACAGAGATGTACTAAAAATCAGTTAAGAAATGGCCAGTACTCTCCAGAAAGTGCCTCTTTGGCTTCCAAATTTGGCTGGTAGCAGATTCTTTAATAGTCCACTGCTGTTGGGGGAGAAGATCGGTCAAGAAATTTAAAGCCGCTCAGAATGACATGGCCATCATTTTGGTTTCGTAATTTTTGAAATACGATGGATTTTTCAATTATTGTAAATATCCAAATACTAACAATCAGCTAACAAGCGTACAGGTGCTAATTGTGAAGATTAGTCGCCCTGCTAGTAGAGCCCGCGAGACTAAAAATTGATTTTGGGTTTTTTTATTGGTATTCTGATATAATGCCCTTTTTCTGACGACCCACAGATCTCTGTTGTCATTCCGGATCTGGCACATCCAGAAAGTTCTCGGTTGACAAGGTGTCACATGTGAAATCGTAGCTGCTACTGCTGTTGATTTCTTCATTTTGAAAGTGATTGGCTCCAGAACTGCACCAAATGTCACTGCCATCCAACGTCCAGTCGGCATCCACGCGTCGTCCCCTTTGATCAAAATCTGTGACTATCACACGCGGAATGCCGACGCTGCGTCCGTCAAGAGAAGTGTGTAGACGCAGCACTGAACCAGACATGGGACGCCGAAGCGACATAGTGTAGAGCCGCACGTTATTATTCTCGTTGGATACCGGTGGTCTTGGGTTGTCATAGCGACAACACCCGCAACATAGGCATTTAGCGGCATATCTGGCAAAGCTCCGATACGCTCCGGTCATTTTTCTTATGTGACACGCATAAAGAATCGGATTCACTATTACGTGTAAAATTGACAGGTAGTAAAAAATATCAATAAGTAGTTCTGGTATTATCTTTATACCCAGTAAAGAGTGCACCAAAATGGTTGCATGATAGGGTAGTGTCATCATAAACATAATGAAGGCGCTTAATGAGAAAGCAACAGCTTGCTGAATGTGGTTTTTCCTCTTCGTCTCTGATGTTAGCTTTTTACGTCGTCTTCTCCGTGAGTTCAGTTCCAGTTTTGCCTTCAGTTTGTGAATCCCACACTGGACAAATAAGACGCAAATCCCATAGAATATCGAGGTAAAGGAAAACTGAACTATGTACAGTATTTTGTATCTTGAATTCCACAGATTTTCCAGATCACATCTTTGGGTATTGGAATAGGATACTTCATTATTGTACCAATAAAAGGGCAGACAAGAAAAACTTACGGCCACACACCAAGCTAAAACCACACACAGGTTGACGCACACCGATTTCTGAACCTTAAAACGTTTCGTTGGATTCCAAACCATCATATAACAGAGTAGTGAAACCTGAACCATGTTGAAATTCTTGAGTAATCCTGGAAACGTTATTATAATGCCTTGAAATGTGCAGTGAATACGTTCCAGATCGTTGTCATAGGCTACAGTTAGATACGCATCATAGGGTAGCGCCATACACACCAAAATATCGCATAAAGCTATTGAGGTCACTATTGCCCGTAGATTCCTGTTCACGTTTACTATCCACGGTGAAGACAAAACTAAAACGAAATTACCGAGAATTCCAATCAGGGTTATGCATGACAGCGCTACAGCTTGACAAATCTGAGAGACATTCGGATACGCCATCCATAAAATCCTCCAGATCGTTGCATTTAGGAATGTCTTCGGTTCAGTACTGTTCGTAACGTTTGCGTCTGAGTGATTTAACATGTAAATACTGAGGTTCTCGAACGGTTCGTCATTTGCTTCTGCGTCTACGTAAATGGGTTGTGAAATCATCTTCGTGAGTTTTCAAACAACATCACAACCTCAAATTCATCAGTTTAGTGACACTCTTAGTACGTCATCAGATTGTGTAACGCTCTGTCATTTCGTTCTTTTGCAGCGCTGAGTATACATTTACAGCATCTCTTTTGTTTCCTTTCTTTGAGCGAGTTTGAAAAAAAAATATTGTACCACTGATTTCAAAGACATCCGTCTGTGTCTGTATGCCAGAAGAGCATAATATTTTAGGTCTGCTTGGACGGCATTACTCCCAGCTGGCGCAATCACCATTCTCTCCTCATATATGCAGAGAGTAACATATGCGCACAAGTCTGAGCGCATAGTTCTTTGAACGCGTTCACGATTTACATAAAAAAGGCTCATATTACACTCGTAAAACCACCGTGTTACGGAATTCCAACACCAAAGGCTGGACTTCTTTTTTTCTGTATCTTTTTTTTTGCAATAGCACACATAACAAACTGTTACTCAAGTATGTGCTTTTCTACTGATATTCCAACAATGAACGAAATACTCGTGAAAAAGTTGCTCTTTAAATACCCGCAAGTGTATTAATTATTTCATCTCTAGTGTGAAAATTGAGAAAGTGTACATTTTGAAATGTAAATATTCATGTTTTCTTCAGTACTTTTCTTCACAGTTTTTTAATTTCTGTAACGTTTGTTGGTGGTATGTTACAGTAGTACCGGCGGGACGGTTACTAGCATCTTCATAGGTAATGCACGTAGTAACTAGTCCAAATGTGTACAGCTAGTTAGCACTCAGCCACTTTTGTTTTGAAACTACCAACAGATGGTGCCAGCCAAATAGTTGACAGCATTCTGTGATAGTATTGATGAGGTTCCCGTGATAACCTTTGATATCTGGGGGACGTTTTCTGTCTGTTGTTGTATTCATAGATACGATTTCAAAACGTGTGTGTTATATGTTAGATTTTCGACAATTCATCACAAAATAGATCTATATATATTCCATTGTGCAGTATTAAAATTACAGTGAAGACATAAAATGTAATAGAGGAAACTTTACTCACCTATCACCTGTGGATTTCTGTTTTGCAATGAAACACTTCTCACATGGCAACACATCACTTGTGAACAGTGTGTAAATGAAGTGGTCCCCAGAACGTTCCCTACTAAACCTATCAAGTACAAAATACATCAAAGATAATAGTGAAGTCTCTCAATTGTTTTCCTTTGCCGAGATCATGGGTGTTGCCTTAAAATAAAACACACTATAGAGTGCGCAAGCGATGACTAAACCATAGAATCATTATCGGATGACGTAAAGTAATAAATCATACATACGTACTGTGATATTCTTGGCTGCACGGGGTCTTTTTCATTTACACTGAAAATATAACAGACAGAATGGTAGGAGATTTGGAGATTTTTCTCGACTTCTTACTTCGAAATCAAGTAGACAGTTACCTTATGGTGAACAATGGCACAGTTGATATACATTCTAC
This sequence comes from Haplosyllis leylae, assembly GCA_038406175.1. Lineage (NCBI taxonomy): Eukaryota > Metazoa > Annelida > Polychaeta > Phyllodocida > Syllidae > Haplosyllis > Haplosyllis leylae. The sequence goes on from JBCAUG010246239.1 coordinate 28,307, forward strand.
GGATTTTCCCATTTGAGTCTGGAAATGAATAATATTCATTAGGCACAACTTGACACTTTGTAATTTAAACACCACAGTGAGACATGACAAGTTGTTAATTTCTATCAAATGGTTAAAATTCTAACACAATGAAAGTTTCAGAAAGTACACTTGAGAATATGTGGAGCTTTCACTGCCCTTACGTACAGCGCATCTATGTAGAGCATTCGAAATGCTGATGTGTAGTTGATCGTGCAACTGGCACAGCGATTTGGTTCTGCAAACAGGATACAATAATGGACTTTCTGAAAATAGTAAAATATGTCAAATATAAAATTCATCTTGTTCAAAATATGCAGTGATCCACTTTCTTTTCTAGGTTTATATCAATCGACATAAAGAACAGTAATTTGGACTTCTACCTTTGAGATGGGGAGAACTTTCGATAAACCTAACCCACAGATTCCCCGTATTGTCTGGAGGATCTGATAAATCTTCATGTTTCAGGTACTGCAACAAAATAAAGTAGTGAATATATATATTCACTGTATATATGACTTTATGACGTTCACGTCGGCATGCTGGCTCGTAACGTTACTGATTATTATGATATACAAATCAGCTGATAGCCACCACCTAATAAAACAGCCCGAATGTTTCCCCAAAACGTCTGGGCTTAGCCATCCAACTGATAACTTGACTCTAAACGAAGCAGCGATAATGTAAAAAGTCGCAGTTGCATATCCTTAGAATTTTCAATTTCGGATGTTTCACAAACATGGAAACTTACCTGACCAACCTTTTCAAGTTTGAATCCAGGTTTCTTTCCTTCCACCATTTCCTGAAAAAGACATTTTTAGACGTGGTGTCGCAAATAAGCATGTGTCAGTGTATCATTTGTTGCATGTAACTACTTCATTTCAATGGCCTCATATATGTGTATTTACTTACCTCCGTAAAATTCTCCTTGAGAAATTGAGCCACAAACATAATGTCCTGCTGGGTCATCTGTTAAAAATACTGTCTTTGACATTGATAAAGATTAGTAAATCTCATCAAATATCAATTTTATCATGTATGACATTGTATAACCTTACCTTACTCAATTCTGGAGGTATTGGCTCATCTGACAATCCTTTAATAACTGAAAGGACAACATAGTGTACGATTAAGCTAACTCGGGTATTCACTTCCTGTGAATATGTTACAACAATACTTGTTAGCAGTGGCAGAGCAACAATGGGATATTACTACTTACCAACATACAGCCATCTGAAGAAAGCTTTTAGATTCTTCATGCTACCGTCTATTACCCTTTTAACACAAACATGGATCTGTCACAATCAGGTTGGAGTTACTGGCATGAAAATATTTCACAAAGAATGCTTTAGCACAATGTTGTGTACTCACTGCTGCAGTTCACTGGCCTTGAGCATGAAGCTACCCGCCGTTTGTACAGCTTTTTGCATGAGATTAGTGTCCACGCCCAACACGCCAAATTTTTCTTTCCACTCTGACATCCCTCTTATATCACTCAAATGGTAAATCATTGCCTGACACACACTGTATAGGTCAAAGTGTCCTTCAATTATTTGCTCGTAAACAGACGATGAATATAAAATAATTAACGTAATGAAGTAAAGACAAAAAATATTTTTACCTTTGCAAGTGTTTCAGAACAAGCTTCTGAATATTGGAATATGATGTTTCTATAGAGTGCCCAAGTTTCTTTAATCCCTAGAGATGTGGAAAAATCACTTTAGATTTAAATAAATGATATATGGCTTTTATAACTTGAAAGACAAAAAATGACAGTAATTGCTGTAAACTAACCTTGTCTGTTAAGTCTGCTAACAAGAAATTTTGGAGTTCATCACTGAAAGAATTAAGATTTTAAATTTTAAGAACCTCAACAATATCTACAGAAATGTTTGTGACTCGCTGAGTTACCTCTGCAGTTTATTTAAGGCTAACCATGAATGTTTGAGCCTAAAAGAGGGTACTGTGTGGGGTTGCTGGGGGAGGGGGATTATTGGATATTGGATACCAAGGAGGTGTTTTTAGTGTAAAAAGGTCATGGTACCTAAATGTTAGTTTGTAGTAGTGGTGGGGACCCACAAATGAATGTTCAAATACAGAAAGATCACTATGTTGAGACTGAGCAAGGAACATACTACTGTGGTAAAGAGGGTCCACACCTGAATATTTACGTGCAGAAAGATTATCATGCATGAATGTCGAAACTGAACCAAAGACCCACTGCGTGTATTGCATGGGACCTATGTCTGAATGTGAAAGTGCTGAAAGTTCACCATACATGAGTGTTGAAACAGTGACCAATGTGTAATTCTTACATCATATATTTGTCAGAAGTGCCCCGATCGAGCTGCTCCTAACTGCAGGCACTCCAGGTACTGGTGCAGGCTGCTTCGAAGATATAAAGTGTGCTCTTGCCACAAGTGTATGTGGGGGCTGCTACCCCAGGGTATGACATCAACTATGACAGGAGGTGCCTTTACCCTCCTGTCCAGGTGCAAGTTGGCTGAGTTCCCAACTCTGCTTTATGTCTTACGACTCTGGTTACAATCTTGACTAACAACTACTCTTGAGCAGCTGCCTCCACCTTTTGTACTGCAGCCCGCTACAGCACCAGCCTCTGTTTGAGTGTCCAATGACCAGACGGGACAAGGGGTCCAGTGGTACCCACTGACCCATCATGAAAGGGATGTGGGTGTCACATGGGTCATTTTCTGGAGCACACCCTATTCAGGGTGCGCTTGGTTGTAGGCCAATAAACGGGATTCGAGGACCGGGCACCGAAATTGGTTCTCTGCAGATTTGACATGATACATTTTGGTCCCTCTTCTTCTTTTTATCCCACTCTTCGTCTCCATATTATTTCATCTCATTATCTTTCTTTAACTCTTTACATCTTAATCACAATTTATCTCTCCATCTACCTAGCTAAAGCAAAGTTACAGTTAAATTAAATCACAGAATCAGATGGGGTGCGACACAGTGCAAGTCAGCATTCTTGTTTTTTAAAGCTGAAGCTTTACGAACATATTTAATTTGAAGAGAGGCAAGCAGAAAGAAAATAATGTCCTCACACCGGAGCACCCACCGTATGATATCTATTCCCGACTCATGTACAGTGGATTATCATAACCTAATAAATAAAGCACTGTGGCATCAGACACAGCCCTATCAAAGTATTGATTCTGTCACAGAAATATTGATGTAGATATCAAAACTGATCCAGTGACGATCCTGGCTCGGACTGTAATCCCACAGATCTGCTCGGTGACACACAACACAATGAGAAGTACACAACGTGAGGACATCCGTGAGGACACATTTTGGTTTGGGAATTTTTAAATCTGATGAAATTTTGGAAATTAGAATTTTTTAAAGATTAACCCAAGCAAGGTCGCAAGCAAGCAACCGTATTAGCACATGTGCACTATAGTAACAACCAGGTAAGTCGCTCCGCTCTTCACAGACAGCGCGACTAAAAAAATAATCAAAATAAAAATACCTTGGTTTTCCAACCATCAACAATCTCAGGAAATCGTTGCTAACACTACCCCCGCATACTTTTTGCTTCTCGTCGGCGAATTTCATTAATTTTGAATCCATTTCCATCAATATATCTTCCCAGGCCTCGCACATCTGCTGTATCGTTATGTCCAAGTACTGAAATTTAAGAACATCGTAACAATGGCATTAAACACACAAAATACCAATCAAGGGGGGGGGTCTGAAATATTTCACTATTTGAAACGATCACCCGATTTTCCAGAATAAATGCATATTTACTTACAGTCAAAAGTGTCAGTACTTGTCCAAATTTAAGACCTAGTAATCTTAGCTCTCTGTGCCTCAATGCCAGTAAATTTGTCTGAAACTTGAAGTGAACATGGCATTAAAATGAAGGATTTTGATGTATCTTTACGAAGGATATTCTCAGTAGCGTAAGCTTCCCATAACAACATAAATGAACGACAACTTACTGAAATATTAAGGACATCGACTTGTTGTCCATTTTCTCTGACCGATTCAACTACTAGTGACAGGAGGTTCAAGTCAAGTGACAACTGAGCAGACAGCACCTCACCACTCTGTCAAATAAACGCGATGTAGTGAAAAAAGTTAGTTTTTGCGGTTAAAAGATTAGACCGACACCAAAAGTTAAAACAAAAATTAAAGAAATACAGACTGGGGTACAGTGGTTCAACAATTGAGCAATAAATTAATATTAAAATATCTTGCTTTTAAAGAGGCTATATTTTGTTTAATCTACCTACCTTGCCAACTCCATGCTGATTTAGGTCAATCATTCCGACTGGAAACACACCATAAGCATACAAGAAAACATTGCCATCTTCTGTACCCACTATCATCAAGTTCAAGCTGAAATACAAAAATAAAATGTTGCAGGTCCTTCCCTTTTAAAATCAATTCAAGTTCAGCTGATTTGAATTATCTTTAATCTTGTGAAACTTGAACATGCGTGAGTTAATTTAATAAACCCGGATCTTTACTTCTTAATCTTGTCAAATAGTGTTTATTGACTTATTTACACTTACTCGGTTTGTCCTTTTAAACGTTTTACGTCTTCATAATTCTCCTCACTGAAACAGTAAGCTGAGATTTAGAATTGCTAACATTTGTTTCTCTTTCTTTACACATTTGTCTCTTTCCTGTTAAGAACCAAATGAGACCTTGACGGAGTATGAAAGAAAAAATACACCGGAAGTCCCTAGTAAAATACATACCTTTGGCCTTTATTAACTGTAGAGTATCTGTAATATAGAAGAAAAGCAAATAATTGACTTCCGTGCATATTGCAAACTTTGTCGACGTTATTTCTGCGACCACTTAAATGTATTTGATCTTTTAATACTAATCTGTTGGTGACATTAACCCTCCTATCACAATAAATTATCTCTTGGCCAACTAAATACAAGTCGAAACTAAAAATCTTGGCCAACTAAATACAAGTCGAAACTAAATTTCTCGTTTGCCTGTAACTTACAGAATGGCGACCTGATGTTTTATTGAACCAATTTTTTTTTAATTAATATTTTCAATCATTCAGAAAATTTAACAGCTCACTGCTTTCAGTGAATGTCAAAAATGAAATCATGCAATAGACTTACGTTTTGGGAAAGTTAGGCAATCTAGGGAGATATGTAGCCGCAGATTCGTGGAAACAATCTACTTCTGTACTTGATTCACCATCGGAAGCTGGCTTCTTTTCTTGCTCTGCTACCCATTTAATAGACGATACTCCACATTCGAATTCTATGTTGTGAAGCTTGGCAGAATTTTCTACATCGCAAAGTACCACCTTTGCACAGGAATATCCAATTGCTAGAACTGAAGTAAATTTCCATGAATGAATTACTCTGTATGAAATCATTGAATAATGTGCAGACGTTTGTATTTGTTTAAACCAGCACAGAGTCACTAGTTTGTAACAACTAACAAATATTTAGAGCCCATTTACATCTAGCGACGTCGCTGCGACATCACTCCAAATGGGTTGCAAAGCAATTTCCAAGCAATAGTTGCTGACGCTTGATGTAACAGTACAGGACAGAATTCATACATTTGATTTGGGAGCGATCTCGCAGCGGTGTCGCAAACGCTAGGTGTAAA
>JBCAUG010246240.1:0-11814 GCA_038406175.1 Haplosyllis leylae
TTAAAAAAAACGAACAGAAACTGAATATTCCTTTCTGCAAACCAGGCGCAGTTGTCGAAGGTGGAAACCGTTTTCGGAGACAGCTGTTGTTCGGTTAATAACTGTATAACATGAAAAGTTTGCCAGCTTCAAAAGATTGCCAGCTTCACGAGAATGTTTTCTACTGACAATCTTTTGATGTTTTAAAAGCTTCATTTTTGTTTCTCAAAAAAATCCCAAGTGTTTCATTTTGACTCGGTGAGAATTCCCTGAAGTTACTGTTATGATCATGGTATTGGGATATGAAACATTTATCAACAGTCGTATCAATCTATTTATTCCCATGGGGTTGGTGGTGGTGGGGGGGGGGGAGGGCTACAGAAAAAAAAACTTCCTGCAATATAAACTGTCGACAAATAATTTCTGGTTTCATTCAAGTTTGATGAGGCTATTATGTTTCAATTCCCTCAATTTTCATTCCGGTCGCTTTTGTCTTGAAATTCTGAAAGCAACCAGAATCACCAGACGTCATTCATTCAGAGAAGTCACCAAACAATGTTCCTTCTTATGTTATACAGGAAGTTAATTGTTTTATGCGTTTGGTTTGCAGCATGAGGATTATTACCATTAATAATGTGGATTCAGCAGTGTGAATCCATTGTTTCTGAAGACTTATTCAAATGTATGTGAAGTCCAAAACGTGGACATTATCCCGCAGATAATACACATTGCATGTATAATAAGGATTTAATAACGGAAGTAAATTTAAGGCATGAAAATTTAATTGTAAACGTAATTAAATTACTGACGTATGACTTCACTTATTTCGGTGAAGTTCCAAAAAATATTGTTCCTGCTAACTTCTTTTTGTTAGAGCGACGAGAGATCGTTTAATAAATCTAAATGCTACGACTTGAGCAACGGATACAGCATAACCAAAGTAACTATTCATCCACGGGGGCAGCAGATGAATTGTTTGCACCTGTGGCTATTTCCTTTCGTGCAAGGTGGTCAAGACACACCCCTATTCCCTTACTGTTTTGGAAATGCCAGTGTTTGGTGCATTCAGTAAACTCAAGACTTGGAAGTCATGAAAATAGGGGAAAACACAAACCAGGCGGTGTGTCTTTGAAACAAAAGTTTAATCTAATCCAAAAGTTGTCAATATTTTCTGTTCAAGTGGTCTGTATCCAAATTTTAATTTAAATTAACCCCATTTATTTTATGAGTTCAAAAATTACTAATATAAGATTTATTTCCAAGAAGGTGCATTTTGCATGATTAACCGAAATGACTGGTGCATGCCCATTTGCATAAATGGGTGTATCGGGATAATGTTTCATTGCTTGGACTTTACTGTGTTTCATACGTTTACGTATCATTTCACCGTAATCGATCCTGTAACGAAAATTCAATGGTTTTGTGTTTTACCATCGCAATACCGTAATGTCCACACATACGTTGATACGCAGTGTTCATTAGTTTTTAAATTATTGTCCATTTTAGCCGAAGAAAGTTCCGAGTAACGTACATATTATAAAGCCAGTTTGAATTTTATTACATGTAAAAAAAAAGCACAGCACTCCAGACAGTAAAGCTATGTACGAATAAAATTGAACGATGCACATCCCGACAAGGGGATATGAAGTAAGGATATATCACTGAAAATGTAACTACTTCACCAGCCTCATTTAGTTAGATTATAAAGTAACCGATCAATTGTGACTAAATTTATCGTGCCTCACAAGCGCACGGCTGACTGGTGTGGCACAGAGATTTAATTTTATCAGGAAATTTAAAGTTCCCCAAGGAGTTACCTTATTTGTCCCGTGCAACCAAATATACAGGAAATCATTCGCTCTCTTACGTAGTTCCAATCTCATCCTGATTTGGTTGGTACAAACCGAATTTACGATACTTCGTACCAAATTGTAAACATTCTGAATTTTTCCCATAGAATACAAGTAGTTCACAGGTGAGTTCGATTTAATACAAGTAGGCTAATTTTACCTAAAAAAAGAAAAAAGCCTAATTCCAACAACAGGCAGTCCTATTTCAGTTTCAATAATGTAGCAAGCGTGTTAATGTTTACATCATTTTTCATTGTGTCTTAATTGAAAATGGCAGTAAATTGTTCCAGGTATCAAGGTTTTGATAGATGTTAAGTTCTTGATAGTTTAGTATTGAATTAAAGTTAAGACCGTAAATGGGCACATTTTTGTAATAGAACGGAACAAGTGGTCTCACTATTTAATTCTGTGGTGAATTGATTTCTAAAATAAGAACTAACTTTGCCATCCCTTTTTATTGATCAAGTTAACGGAGCAATTTACCATTTGTAAGACACAATGAGTTTTTTTGTCAAAGTGGCCACATTTCATCATGATTGTGTTCCAATTTATCACCAAAACATTACCATGTCGTGTGTGTGTTATTGGCACAGTCGTTGTTGAATAATTTTTGTAACCGTGTACGAGCATTGTTCTATATTTTGACAGGAGTATACGTACATTAACTTAAATTTTATTGAGTTTTCTGCGAATATTTTAGGCACTAACTTTCTTTAGGTTCTTTAAGACGGTGTTGTTCATGTAGTGAAAGATGATTATTATATTATTTAGTTTACAACCTATTTAACTGAAGCATTGTGCTGTCTTCCCTTATTGTTTGCCGTCAATATTTGATATGAGAAATGAGACGCTGACTGACTAAGCTAAATTATTTGTACAAAAAGTAAAGATAGTAATTAACATTTTTCGCGGTAAGACGTCGTGTTTATATTAACGGCATGAAGGGTTATTGGGCTAAAATCAGTTTTATTCTGCATGGACTTTATCCAAAGGAAGTTTGCATGCAAATATGGAAACAAAAGTTCTCATTTTTCTAATGTACAAATGTTTCCTTTTGCAGCTGAAGAAACTACAAGAGAAGGCCGAAAAGTGTCGAAGGGACGTGGAAGTTTCAAAGGATAAATATGAAGCAGCGCTGAACGACATAAATAGTTACAATGCCAAATACATGGAAGATATGACAGAGGTGAGATATTCCTAATTAAACTTCAGATACCAAGTTTGTTGTTAATATCAAAGATATATAGTCTTTAGAAAGGGAAGAATTACATGTGGGTTGAACTTAATTAATTTTATTCTTGCACAACGCGAAAACATTTAAAATTAATTAAGAATCTAACGTCCTTTTAGCTATAAGTCGTGGTTTTGCAGCAGCTGTTAGACTAAATGTGTGGAAATTTAAAAGAATTGCATGTGGGCGAACGTAATTTTATTTTGTATTATGCAAAAACGTTTAAAATAAGACAGTTACATCCTTTTAAGTCGTGATTCTGCAGCAAGTTCTAATCTCACGTGTTGAATTCAACTTATTGTTTTCAATTCCTTGAATAGCCGGGAGTTGTACATAACACATAAATTGTTTATTTTGTTGTTAGTGTTGTGAAGGTGACTCTATCACTCCTGCTTTAGGATCAGGTAGACAAGTGCCAAATGCTTCGACAAATCAACATTTATTGGCTACATAATGAACACAACGATCCGGAGACAATAGCTAAGTGATTTGGTTCTGTGATATCTCTCCAGTCTGTACATTAGTCCACTTAGGTTATTATGTGTGTTTACGTCAAGAAGAGAGCGAGAGAGAGAGGGAGCATCAAGTACCAGAGATGTTTTGATTACGATTCTTTTCAAACAACGTGATTGTTTGGAAACTGAAAAGCTATTTTATTTTGCTTGATAAAGTGAGTTAAGATATAATGAGGGATCCCATTGAGAATGATTTCAATCCAGTCCGTTTTCAGAAATGTGATTAAATTTACTCTAATCCGTTTATCAAGTTTTCACTGATTCGTTTAAATGTTCCAAATGCAATCAGGATCTTTCTTTGAAAAGCTTCATTTTGAAATCCTGCAGAGAGTAGAATTGCATCATATTTAGGCTCAAGAAATCTCTAAATACCAGACTAGTGTAGTGCGAGTGATTCAATAAAAGTGAGAGGAAACTACATGAATACAAATAAGGATGGAGCCAAGTCCTTCAATTGAGAAGAGGAAAAGCTGGTGGGAATTGGATAATCGAAGTGATCAAGGCCTGGGTAATGATTGGTTATGGATAATAGGCGGTTTTATTTCGAAGAGATTTGGCTATCAATACGACACCTACACTAAATACATATTAAGATGTAGTGGATTTTGAGCCGTCAAACCTACACTTTATTTGAATGATCTACATTTGTCCGTGCTTAGAATATTGAAAGTTCCGAAATATGTAACATGTCAGTGGTGAGATATTGAAGCATCGTCTTGGAGCTGCTGTGTGGTGGAGTGTTATTTGAAGGCCATTAGAAATGTCTTTGCAAGTACCACAAGAAGGAACAGCATGCTGAGGCCATTAAATCAAGTGAAGTTTGGTCGATGACACTTGACGAAAATAATCAATACGTCACGAAGACGGTTCCCAAATTTCTTCATTATGTCAGATTGGTTGATTGCTTTTAACGGAAAGTACTTGTCTGCAGAAACATGTCCATATTGAAGAAGAGCAAAATCAAGGTTGGATCCCGTGATTGCGTGCTTTCACGCCTGTAGTGATCCTCAGATTCACCTCTGGTGCGACACCTGCTGACTGTATAGATGTCAGCATAGCAGCTCACCTTTTTTTATCCATTTACTTGCAGATCATGTGTCCAGTGGCATTGGTGGGCCACCAAAATCAAATCTTGTCGATTTCGACCGTTACAATTTTACATTGACACAGAATCAAATGTTTATCTTTGTTAGTTAGACTTCCAAAATAATTTAGAATTAAACTAAGGTAAACATTGTAGACAAATGGATTTGTTTGTGAATGAGTGGAATTTAAGATCCACTCGACCACTTAATCCTGAACAAAGACATAGAAATTACATGAGGTTTTATTTGTGACGTCGCCAAAATTCATCTGGCAACGACCGGGTAAACATAACATTTATGTCACTGAAATTTATGTTTTTATATTAAATCCTTCTTCCTCTTCAGACTTCTGCTTCCTCCATTCATCTTCGTCTTTGAGACGGAGAGTTGGTTTTCTCCGCTAACAGGACCTGCTCATGTAATGTAGTGTTATTACTGGACTTGATTACTCGTCTTTGATATATCAGAGACATTAACAACAGTTCAATTTGTGGCTGGGCTCCGATGTATTGACGTGATTTAGATGGTACAAGGACGATGGGTCGAGTACATTAGCTCCTGGGATTGAGGGGCCAACTACCAAGAATTAGGAAATTTATTCCTTGTGCCTTAAAAATCGATCGCATCCTGTTAGTTTATATCTCCTTAAAGGCAATTTCATTGCGTTGGAAACCCAATTACTCCGTCGCGATGTCATGTTTAGTAGCTATTGTTTTTCAGTCCCCGAAGTTTTTTCGCAAACTTTTTTTTTACAGCTTATAAATATCCTGTGGAACTCTAAGATATACGCAGTTGGAGAAATGTTTGAAGTTGTTTGAAATGGCATTTCTTCTCAGTTTAATCAAATTTTAAGGATCCTTCTTAGAACCACTTCATGGTATATATATATAGAAGAAGGGGGCCTTAATTAATGTAGTTGCTTTCGATCCGAAACATTATCGTTTTTGTCAAACAGTGTTGTACTGCATTATGGAAAACAATACGAATGCATGCAAAGACATGCCTGTCAAGGTTAAATATTGGGTGTCACACCCCTAGAATACATTGATCTTCATTCGTCCTGGCCGTGACGACTAGAGAATGAGTGCATAACAATGCCATCATCGTCAATGGATGACGGCGAGGCAATTACTTCTTCTGGAGACCTGCTGCACAAGCTATATTTAGTAGGATTGCTGAAGCTGAAGGCAGTTCCTGCAGATTTACACTGATTTATGAGTGTCAACAGCGCTCAGTACTCGAGATGCATTCAACACGACTAAATAACCCAGTTCTCGGGAAGCTGCATTGTCATGAAAGTGACATTAGGCTTACGGGTACAAATAAAAAACCTCATAAATACACATTGCTTTCAACCAACATTACCAGAAACTACCAGAAATAAACAAGAGAAGAAAGAAAGCTTTACGCCCACAAGGAAAATCAAAGTACAGTACACCTCTTTTTTGGTACATGAACAGAGCACATTTGGTCTTTTAAATTAAAATAGCAACATACTCTTAAATAGAAGATAAGGAAATCATAAATCTATTTGGAGTGACACTTTTCAGTGGAGTGTGGTGTATTACATGGTAAATGTTTTTGGGAATAATTGTCAAATGTGGTGCACATGTGGTTCATAATCATAGGCGTGTACTACGTATAAGGTGATAAAATTCCAGGTCATGCGTGAAACCATTTATGGTTCACCACCGAAATATTGTAACGATCTATTCATTCAGGTTTTACTGAGGAACGAATGCTGCCATCTAGTGTAAACTTTTTCTTTCACAAATTTCATTTGGAGTTGAGAAATTTGAAGAATTACTCAAGAGACGTATGTCTGAAAAAAAAATGTGCGGAAAAAAACAACCGCAAAGCAAACTAGATTCGGGACTGAAAAGAGCCTCCTTGCAGGCTTTTGTTTTACCAATGTCCCGGTAATTAGTTTTTAGAATCATTTTCTTCCGTTCCATTATGCAACGGAACCGACTAACAAAACAACAAAGATAACCCTTCTTGGGTTGGAAGGAAGGTAAAAATCATGGTTTAACATGTACTGCTGCTTCAATCCAGGTTCTTCAATTGACACAGATTTTCTTGTGCAAGAAATGAGGAGGTCTAATCAAAAGGAAATCCAGGGATTGTTCCTCTTACTTAGTTTAGGCAAAAGGATACAAAGTAAATTCCAGCAAGCTAAATGTTAAATGTGAGAATGGCCTTTGAAGACGGATAACGTGTAATTCTATATCGCTCCTTGTTTCTCCATTTGATCATCTTCAAGGAAGCTTTAATGTTGAATGAAAGCAAAACAAACCTTTTTAATTCAAAGTAAAGTTTATGACATAGATAGGAAGATATCATTATAGAGTAGGGCTTTCATACTTTATATTTATACGTTTTCAAAAACGTTTCTACTTTTAGATTTTTCACAAGAGTCAGGAGTGGGAGGAGAAACGTCTGAAGTTCTTCAAGGAGATGTTATTCGGTATCCAGAAATGTCTTGACCTATCCGTGAATCCTGAGTGAGTACCAGATGACAATGAAAGGGGAAAAGTAAATCCGAAAGTCCACGAACTTATTGGCATCTCCCAGGGATATTCCTCGAATTTTAATGGCATGCCCTTTGAATTTCAAACAGTCTTTGGATTTTAATGTGACATATATGAAATATGTTGTTTTGATTTGAAGGGCACGACATTAAAACTCGAGGGATATTCCACGACTTGAAATATATAATCTTGAAATTTACTAAAATCATAAGACTATGCCCTTTAAAAATGCACAAACTTAGGAAAAGTCATTTAAGTGTCACAGTAAAAACCAGAAATATACTAAGACACTTGAAGCAGCAGAAATATACAGATGGTTCTTATTTTGTTCTTATTTTCCACTTCAGATATGGCAATATCTATCAGCAACTACATTCAACAATCAGCATAGCCGATTACACTAAAGACTTGAAATTTTGGTCGAACAACCACGGGGTAGATATGCCCATGAACTGGCCAAACTTCGAGGTAAGAAAACAGGATTCAAACCCTTTTTCACTGCAAACTTTGTGTGTATTAATTAATTATTAAGAACCGTGCAAGTGGTTATCGTGTAAACTGTTTAAGATGCATTCACACTGAGCGAACGCGAACGTGAAAGAGATATCGCTTTCTGATTTACACTAAGAAAGTTCAATGTCATTGTGCTACAATCAAAGAAAATATTTGTTTTTGTGTTCACCTTCGCTCAGGGTGTTTTATTTACCAGTCAAGTTTTTAATTGTAATTTTCCAACAAGTATTTTTATCGTCAGCTCTATTTTCTTGCATGATGCGAAATGCTTCCTAAGATGCCTTAGTCGTGATTAAGTAATTAAATTTGACGTGTATTTGTTGTTCAACACAATTTTAAATTACACGTATTTGCTTGAATCAAATGGGAGAAAGAGAATTTTTTCATTTGAGTTCGGTTTTCCATCTCTTTGGAGATTTTCTCCCTTATTTTTTACTGGACCATATTTCTGATAGCTCGTTACAAAGAGGGCATGTTAATCTTTTTTCCTGTTTTGACTTTTTGCGTGGAGTAAACATTTGTGGGGTAAGAAGTAAATACTGACACATACCACCACACATGTGTAAAACGTATAATTATTTAGGAATGGAACCCAGAGCTGACGGAGATAGTCAAGCGAAAGAAAGTTGAGACAGCGCAGGTGACGTTGAAGGGAATCTACATGAAAAGCGACGATCTGCCTGTAACTATTCATTGTGTTTCGCTGAGCCTGACATAATCTATTGTCGCATGTTGATACGTTGCAATGGATACTTGGGAAGCAGAACGTTGCTCACTCTAACGCAATTCTTGAGACCAGGGGTTCCACTTGCGTCGTCGTGCCCGTCAAATTGCTGCCAAGGGTGATGGGCATTTAATGGACAGGATAGGTCAAGAACCCTTTCTTCCTGTCATCGAAGTGCCCATCATTGACACGATATAATTTGACAGGGGACAGTGACATTGTAATTTGTGTCTGGGTGTAGACAGTCCTTTTAATTTCAAGATGGTATTTGTGCCACGATTTCTTTTTATGGAACTGATGATTTCGCAATATTTTTGGCTTGTAAACCGTTTGTAAGAAAGTTAAATTGGCACAAGCCCTGTTGACTTCTGACTCTTGTCTTTCAGCTGGTAAATAGGCAGGAATAATACACATTTATTTTTTGCAGTGCAAGTTAGGCTTCAGTAGGAAGCGAGCATGCTTTCAAAAAGATTAATAGGCACAAGGAAATGATAAGCATGCTTGAAATGTAAGCACACAGTGGGTAGTCATGCTGCATTGCATGCTTTTTTTTTTTTGCAGGATTTTGGGGCATAAGGAAGACTTCGATAAACCCACATTGCTGCATGCCTTATGTCACATAACAAACTAATTTTATAAACTTATTATCAATTCCTGGATTTATATTTTGGATGTTTTGTCATCCGATGTATTTCGTAATCACAGTAAACTGCACGAGTTGTCAAATTTTTGTACAAATAATTGAGGACAGGGAGCCTCTATATTCACTTTTGTGATATTAATGGCTTTTTTACACGACCCAATTCGGACACCAATCTCAACTGAAGGTCCTGCTCCCAGAAGGACTGTCAATGAGATAGGACCGAGATCAATGATAAATGGGTTCAGAACCAATTCTGTTACCGAGATCTGTGTACTCATTGACATCCATTGCAACCTTCGGAGTCTGAATCGGACAGCGTGGATACCATAAGTTCATCTGCAGTGACCAAATACAGTTATTTTCATTAATTCACCGTTTCGGTATGTTGCAGGAGTACTCACCAGATTTGCACAGTATCTCCAAGAAGTCTAAGAACCACCACGGAGAGGGCATCACACTGACGTCGATCCATCGCTCCGACAACACTGCGCCGCAATCCTACAATAACTACAGCATGTCGAACGACAACACACAGCATGCGCCGCCACCACAAACACAAGTGTCTAATACTTCCAGGTACGTCACGTCTTTTGTGAAGGAGTTAGATGTAAAGGGGACGGGTAGATCCACTTGGAAAGATACAAATCTAATCGTTCAAAATATTGAAGGAACAAGAGGGTGCTAAGCCTCATTTGTTAAACAGTTTGAATGTTTATCTGCTGTAAGATTTGATTGATAAGTCATTCTGAGCCACGTCAGGCAAAAAATAATCCTGGGTCTTCGAACATGTTTGTGAGGACCAGTACTTTCCAAAATCCATTCGTGCATACTTTTTAACATGTTTGTGGTAGAGGTGACGACTGTTAACGGAAGAAATGTTTGTGCATTATGCGGGTTGCTATGGTACATTGTCTTTTGAACATTACCCTCCATAAATGGAAATATGTATGTTCTTTAAAAGCGAAGGGAATGATGAAAAGGTCGAGTTGCTACAAATAGAGTTTGAGGGTGGTATTCGTCGTTGTTTGAATACAATAGTGTTCATTTGTATTGTCAAACAATGGTCATAATATTCACCTCTGTATAACTACCGGAATGTGCATTTCTTTTCCAGCAATACCCGTTGATTATGTTCGTCAATGTTTTCCCTTCTGTGCTAAAAAATTGAATATTTTTAGGTCGAAATCCAGACCTCTTTCTTTACCACCTGTGAGGTCACCATTTAGTAGCAAGAAAAAGAAGAGTGTCCGGGGCAGTGTCAATATAGAAAACCGCTCCTTACCAGCACCACCAAAACCACCGCACACAAAGCCTCCTCTAGAGAGAAAAATCTCTTATGACAAAAGTTTGAATCCGTTTAGTGAAGATTTCGAGGAGTTTGCGGATAGTGATTCGGAGAGTGTAGATAATCGAGTGAACGAGTCGCTGTGTGAGAGCGCTAACGCCTCCACGAGCAGCCGCGAATCCCTGGACGCCTCCGGGTTCGCCAGCCTCGCCGACTCAATGGACTCGGGGTTAGACGAAGCTGCCAGGGTTGTTGTTGTTGAACCCGCGGAATGTAGTGGTTCTGCTGCTGCTTCTCCCCCTTCACCAGACACACCCGACACTGTGATCGACACAAAGTTGGAAGATTCCAGAACACCGTCACAGCAAGAGACTCAAAACCAGCAGTTGGTTTTGTAGAATTCATTACCTACTTATTTTATTGGCATTTTGCAGCATTATGGCTTTGATAAGTTGGCGCGTGATTACTTAGTAAGTAGTTGTTTTTGCAGCATGAAGACCAGCTTAACGCCCATAGGACTGGACTGTTCACACGTAGCGAAAAACATACCAATATTCAGACCATTATTTTTGGAGTCACATGGCAACAAATGAAGGTCCGTTTATCGGGCTTAAGTCTGGAAGCCATTTAGCCCGAATATCGGCCCATCACCTTTAGCACAATGCTAAAAAAATTATCGGGCCGAATTGAAATTCATTTGGTGTCGTTACGTCTGAACAAGGCTTCAATGGCTGACAAACCGTTCTCACTGAAATTCTATGTATCTCAATCGGTAACAATTTCGTTACGTGTGAACAAGGCCCAAGCGTAACGATAAGTAAACTCCACTGACACTCTCTTAACTTCAATACAGTTCATGTTAATCGCTACTAATATATATTGTATTTTATACAAGAAATAATGTGTATTTCAGATAGCCGTATTAAGAAGCATGTACTTTTGTCGTCTTCATGACATATTGACTTTCTCCGATTTGTCATTATGTCACTGAAAACATTGCCTTCATATTGGTATGTTTCAGAAAACTAACAAACATCTCTGCTTTTTTGTCGTTTTAACAGTTAGGAATTTCAACAATACCCGATATAATTTCATGGTAGATCTGATAAGAAATGAATGCGCATACTTGCTGTACTTTGTAAGCAAAGCTATTTTTCTTGTTCGTTTGTCTAACTCGTGCATGTTAGATTGCTTTACATTCTGGGTAATTCCAATGTTCCATGTTGATGATTTTGAATTTGGAACTATGACAAACATAAGGGCTTGAATATGTCATTAATTGAATACGTAAAAAATAAATTTCTTAAACAATGACGTAAAAGGTGAACAAGAGAACTGGCTGATCATGATAACGGTTAAAAGCGATTTCTACATTTTCAGATCGTTTAGGCCTCCGTTAGCAGAAGACGAGGATTGGTACGATCCAATGTTAAATCCATTCTCTGACAATAATTGTAC
>JBCAUG010246351.1:0-18482 GCA_038406175.1 Haplosyllis leylae
ACACGCTCCTAGACATCTCTGATGCTGGGCTGCCAAAAGAGTGGTTCAGAGAATTCTGCTGAGTCCCTCTACTTTCCTCACTGACTGGGACATTGCACGCACTGGATGGTGATTGCTTTACAGCATCACACCAGTGTATGCCCTAGGACTGGTAGGGTATGTTGTACCTCCAGTCCCCTACCAAGAGGTATAAAGACAAACTCACTTGGAGTTAAATTCACTTCTGTGAATCAATACATTTTGATGGATATAAGAAGTAAACACAAAGCACACTGCTGAGGAGTTCCCTCAGCTATTTATACTTTAGAGTTTGAGCACATCTGTGCTGAACAGTGCCTAATCCAATCAGATGTCAAGCTGCACCTTTGAATGCCATCTGTACACAGCTTTACATTGGTGCATCTCATCCCCTCCCAGCTGCTACTCAAAGTCTCTGAGTTGGACCAGCTTCAACTTTTACTCTAAAGTTGTTAACTATAATTAACGATTATGTCTTTTAACTAAAGTACCAAGCTTGTTAACTGTCTAGGCTTGAAGGGCTTCATTGATTACAATATTTACAGCATAGATATTCACCAGGGTATTACGGCACTACACAACTTTGGGATTCTAGCCGCCTGCAGTTGACCCATCTGGA
This sequence comes from Haplosyllis leylae, assembly GCA_038406175.1. Lineage (NCBI taxonomy): Eukaryota > Metazoa > Annelida > Polychaeta > Phyllodocida > Syllidae > Haplosyllis > Haplosyllis leylae. Next base: position 638 of record JBCAUG010246351.1, read on the forward strand.
TCATGATACAATATGGGAAGGAGGGATCTATCTCTAGATTTACCTCCAGGGATGAGCAGGGGTGACACACACTACATGCTCTTCCTCCCCATTACCTCCATTTTGGCTGCGTTTTACGTTACCCTCTACCAACATCATGGCCGGTGGGTGAAATTTGTGGTGTTAAAATATTCTCAACACTCCTGCTTTGTACATTTAAATATTTTACAAATAATCAAGAGACTGACAAATAAAATATCAGGCAGTGAAAGTTTCACCAGGTAGCTCATTGGGCATGAGGGCAAAGAGGTAAAAGGGCACAAGGGCAAGCCATTGCACCCTCCCACCTTTGTGCCCTCCTGCCCTAGCACCCTCTGTCTTTGCACCCTTGCACCCTCCTGCCCTTGTGCCCTCCTGCCCTTGCACCATCCTGTGCTTGCACCCTTGTGCCCTCCCATCCTTGTGCCCTCCTGCCCTCCTGCCCTTGTGCCCTCCCACCCTTACACCCTCCCACCCTTGTGCCCTTGTGCCCTTGCACCTTCTCACCCTTGCACCCTCCTGCTCTCCTGCCCTTGCACCTTCCTGCCCTTGTGCCCTCCTGCCTTTGTGCCCTCCTATTCTTGTACCCTTGTGCCCTCCCACCCTTGCACCTTCTTGCCCTTGTGCCCTCCAGTTCTTGCACCCTTCTGCCCTCCTGCCCTTGTACCCTCCAGTTCTTGCACCCTTCTGCCCTCCTGCCCTTGTACCTCCTGCCATTGCACCCTCCTGCCCTTGTGCCCTCCCACCTTTGTGATCCCACCCTTGTGCCCTCCTGCCCTTTATGCTCTTGCACCGTCCTGCCCTTGTGCCCCACTGCCCTTGTACCCTCCTTCCCTTGTACCCACCTTTCTGCCCTCATGCCCTCCAAACCTAAAAGTTTTTTTCCCATAACTTCCTTAATAATGGTCAGATTTTCCATCTGCTTGGAATGTTAGAATCATCGCAGTCTGCTCTATTCAACCATGGGCATGAGGGTGGCATGACAGCTGGTGCAAGGGTGGGTGTGAGAGTGTGAGGGCCAACACTATGGCTGAATAGAGGGCACTAAGATGATTCTAGTGGTCCAAGCAGATTGAAAATTGTACCATTATTAAGGAAGTTATGGGCAAAAACATTTTAGGTTTGGAGGGCTGGAGGGTGCAATGCCACAAGGGCTGGAGGGCATAAGGTTGTGAAGGCAGGGTATGAGAGGAGGGTGGGAGGGCCCTAGGGTAGGGTACAAGGGCAGGGTGCAAGGATGCAAGGACACAAGGGTATGAGGGCAGTATAAACTAGGTATTTGTGTGCCCAAGTTTGATTACATAATGTCATGTTGAGGTGTCCCCACCACCTCTAAGTAGAATCACCACCCCATCTACATTCACAGAAGAACAAAAGGCCTTTGTAGGTCCCCACCATGGGCCCAAAATGTTGGGGCAAAAATGCTCAATCAGCCACTAAGGTGACTCTAACGAGCCACCAATGATATGCTTGTCGAATCTATGTTGCGCATGATTACTTTGACAATCAAAAATCAAGCTATTCTTAATGTATTTGATGAAAATAATCCTCCCATTTCGCCGATCTGGTCCTGGTTATGCCAAATCCGATTAATTCCTTAAGCCATCATTTTTTGTCAACATCAACTTAAAATAAACCAAATGAATCATCATCAGTACCTTTCAAACAATATTACTCAAAAGAACATCTTAATTGTGATTAGTTTCAACATTCTAATGTATGTCCAACATCGTAATTTACGCCAACTGGACAATGCAGTTGATTCCTCACTACTTGCCATTCTGGGGAAGAGGTTACAGATGTTAAAGCAGCTGATTAGCCACACTATGTCACTTTTTTGTTCCAGTATATTATTATTTACATTATTACAGAGGGAGGGGTGAAATGAAGTAGAAGGCACGAGTACTGAGGAAATAGATGACGTTTTTTAAGGCCAGTTCACACATTAGGACGACTTCGGATACAACTGACGCAAGTACTGGTCTCAAGGAGGATGTTCTCATGGTGCGACGTCTACAATGACTTCATCTGAGAATGGGTCTCATGGATATGAATGAGTGTTCACTTGAGAAACCGATTTATCGCTATCGTACCATGTAACTGAACCTTTAATATTGAAAAATTTTGTTGAAACAAGTTGTCAGACTTCTAGTCAGATACTACAACTACAGATCCCAACATCCGATTGCAATCATGCCTATTCATCTGCGTGTGAGAACAAATTACATCACATCATGATCGCGCCTCTTTTTCGAACAAAATAATACAGAAAAAATATATACAAAATCCTGCAATTTATCTTTGAAATGTAGAAATCTTCGTGGAGAGACAATGTTCAGTTTCTCATCATTAAAATTTATAAAAATTGTACTGATTTAAAATGAGAAATTAGCCTGATCGTATTTTATCCATCTCAATAACTAGTTCAATACGCTCCTTATCTCCTTCATTTGTCACAGGATTAATAAATGTTAATCCCGTGTTATTCTGTTAAGCTGGATTATTGGTCCTTATTTCCATATAGCTAGTGTGTAATGAGCATGCTCAGGAATCATTTGCCACGTATTATTGTGGTGATCTCCGATAGCCATTGTCAGGTGGCATGCCAGTTTGTGGACATAATCTCTTGCATAAGTTAATTAAGGAGCCTATTATTCTCCTTATGAGGGCATGGCACCTGCCAAAAAGTGATATTTACACGGATCTTTTCCATCATGTAATATTTTCGTTCATTCACCATGGAGTTTCTTCATTAAATAGAATAGGATTAGTCTGATTTGTGTGGATACCAAATAGGAGATATTGACTGAACTGTGTTGGTAGTGTTTGTATTCTTTTATTACCTTTCAGCCACAAAGAACCTGAAGTATTATATACCAGATGCTGTTTTCTGCGCGGACCTAAATGGGTTATGTTTCCTTTGAAACATTCACCGTCTTTGAAATTATATCAAACAGATTTCTAGATGTAATCCCTTTCAGCCTCCTCTTGTAGATCTATTCAATTTATACACGAATGTGAAATTTATTTCAGATGTGACAGCAAAATCTAAACAAAATCTAATCTTCAAAAGCATCTGTTGTAATTATGGTGTCAAATTGAAAATTTTAAAGAATAAGCCTTTGCACCAAAAGTTTTACAAAAAATCGTCCCAATTTGGAAACAGCACTGAGAAGAATCGTAGGCAAGATCCAAATACTATCTGGAATTTCTTTTGATCTAAAAATCAAGTTAAGTTCTAAAAAAGCATTTCCCCGAATTTCGTCCAAAAATAAATTTATATTTTTCTTCATCTCGAGGTAAATTTTTTTTCCACCTTGGGTACGTTTTTGCCAAAATGTTCTTTGATTGCCAATTTTGGAAACTAGGAATGATCTTTCCTGTATGAAGCCACAGGTAAACCAAAGAACAACCTTTGGCGGAGCGTATATGCCTCACAAAAAGGTTAACTTCTATAAACGTAAACCAAATTCTACAGGCAAGTTTGAAGGCAGCATACTACGTGTCAAAAGCGTGATTAATATAGATAAAGCATTACGTTGTCTTAAAGATCTAATAAAATTATTGAAAAATGAAATCTCTTTTAAACACTGCCATAGCTTCTAAAACGAGTATTTCCTCCCGTCAGTCCTTAGAAGTCTCATACTACAAAAGATGCGGTAAACTTCCCGTAGTCTCCACACATTAAATTCTTTTTACCTCAGACTCATATCCTTCTTCATTTTTAATAGCTGAGGACGTGGGGGAGGGGAAGATATCTATCTCAAACTTGTCCATGACAAGTTCAAACCAAAGGTGTCTGACTTCTAGATTTTACCCTAGTAAAAACTATAATTTCGTCAAAAAATGCCTCCTGCGTGTTTTGATGCTTTGCACCACTAATAGTCTGCGTGTGAGTTTATTTCTTGGAGAAATGCTCACCTTATTGTACACCCAAATTTTTTCATTGTTTGGGGCTCAAACATCTTTATTAAACAAGAGTACAGAAAGTATATACAAGGCCTGATGGATTGTCACTATTTTTGTGAGAAGTTTGGTTCATCCAATTTCCTTCTTAAAACCTAATGCATCTCACTCACATTGAACATTGTGGATGTCCCTAGTAATCAAATTGTGTTTGATGCAGTCAATGGTTCTTGTAACGAGATGTCCTGTAATGCCATTTAGTTCTACATATTTGGACTGAGTAGCCCAAATAGCTGTATGGCATAGGTAAATGAATGAACACAGTGGAACTCATAAACTATTCTTGCCAATCTAGCGAAGTGACAAAAACCAAAATTCACCTTGTTAGTGTGGCAGAATACAGTTTAATATTTCAATTTTCAAAAACATTTGACTTCTAGGGCCAATGTTTTACATCCATAGAATCCTCAGAACGTTGTCAGCAGATCAGCTGTTAATCTCCGGGGATCTGTGTGCACCCACAATTGTTTCAAAGATGTTCAGAAAAAAACTGCTAAGAAAATCACAGCGTTAAACAGGAAGTAAACTTGATACCGAATTTTTACTTAGAAAGGAATCTGATCTAATTTGCAAAAAGTGACGAACCAAGTAAAATGTCACAGCCTGTTAAAAGGTCTTCAATTTCAACCGTATTAAACACATTTCACATCTTTGTACCAAAAAGACACAGGCATTAACGCTCCGATTAGGCTTCAAAGGAATTGTTTATTACAGATTTGCAAAACCTGAAGGCTTGTTCTAATGACATCTAGGTTAAAGGCGAGTACATTCAATTAAATACTTGATACTTATAAAAGTTTTTCTTTGGCATACATCATACATTGGGTACATTTCGCGACGATCAATGGCTGTGGCATCAAACAGTCACGAAGCACGAACTTTGAAGCAAGCAAATAGTAATAATATTTCTTGAATAAAAATTATGAGTGAAGTAATATCTGAGGCGGGATATATATGTTACTTTAGAAAAAATAAATTCAAAGCTACATTGTTTCCCCTTGAGGTTGTGTGACAAAATTATTATATATTGCTACACGAAGTGTTGTGCGAAGAATGCGACTTCTTGCGAAAACTGTTTTGTTTCTTACTTTAATGTGAGGAGTAAGAAAGTTTATTTCATATTTAATTTAACAATAAAGGTTTCATATGATTTTACAGGTTGGCCAATAAAGAATATTTTTAGTGAATGAATTCCTCTTTTGACTACCAAATTTCTGCTTATTTGTAGTTGCAAGCAACCAATTTGTTAGGTAAATTACACGGCTCTTATTAGCAAAAAGACAAGAGTTTAAAGTTCGTACACTGAAAATGTTTGGTAGTTTCTCTGCAGAAACCTCTCAAGTAACTCAAAAGTTTGAAACGAACAGTAAAGATTTCAGAAATGAACTTTAATTACCTCGGCCTTTTCTTTGGTTGTTTCGTTACGTTTAAGACGTAAATTGAATTAGCAAGATGATAGACATTTTCCAGCTCCAAGCAGTATTACAATCGTCAGTGCACCTACGCAAGAGGCATACCGCCCGCCGCGTAGCAAGTGCTCGATGTGTTGTCCTATCCCGGGGTGGGGGTACTCAGGTTGGACTGAGTATCCCCTGTTACTGAGAACCACCCCTTGGGACTGAGTACCCCCCTGGCCATGAGACTGAGACCCCCCAGGACTGAGTACCTCACCCACTCCCACTGGCTGGGACCGAGTACCCCCTGGGCATGGGACTGAGTACCCCCCAGGACTGAGTACCTGCCCCGCTCCCACTGGCTGGGTCTGAGTACCCCCCCGGCCATGGGACTGAGTACCCCCCCAGGACTGAGTATCTACCCCCACCCCCACCAGCTGGGACTGAGTACCCCCCTGGCTGGGACTGAGTACTTCCTGCTGGGACTGAGTACCCCCCCCCTCCCGCCTGGGACTGAGTATCCCCCTACCCCGCTATGGACAGACTCACGCCTGTGAAAACATTACCTTCCCTCATACTACGTACGCGGGCGGTAAAAATGTACGAATACTACTAGTGATTGTAAGGCCCATTCAATTATGTGAATTATGGCCATTGATCAGCCTTTAAAATATAATAACTATGTTCTCATGGAAAAGTATGGCAGAATTGTTCTCCAGATTTCAATCTCGGAAAAAACGAAAATATCGTTATCTTACTGGAAAGGGTAACTTGTATAACATTTAGAAGATGCAATGTTCTCCTGTTTCAATACACAACTGAAAGAAATACTTTTCATTGCAACTTTGTTTCCTGGCATTATTGTCTGTTTATTCTGCATTTTTCCGTTTGTTTCCTTTTCAAACAAAATACAGATGTAGATTCAATATTTCTTCTGCTTGATACAAAATTCTCTGTATTCTCTTCAACAAAGTATTTTCACCTAAGAAGACCTTGCAGCAATCTTGCATTGTGTGACGAAATATACAGGCAGCTGGCTCATGGATTCTTCCTTTGTAATACTTTTCCTTCTTTTGGGCATTTTGTGTATGGACGAACGTTTCCCAGTTGGCAGCAGATAATCTAAACATATCATCCACGAACACAGTGTTCTTGTATTTACACTTGCTCTCGTGGTTGTTGAAAGCAATCGTCACAGAAACCATAATTTCAGAACTAAAGAAACATATTGTTACTCATAAATTTATCCATGAATTAGAATACTTTCATTTCCTGAAGAGGACTCCAACACTATAGAATGGATATTTGGTACTGAATTTATGTAGGCACGTGTCAGCTCTTTGGTATCTAAATTTTTGGCTGGGGAGCTCTAGAAGTTTTGCCTGTGATAAGAAGTCAATGCTTTCTTTCTGAAGTCAGGCAGTAAACATCACTGGTGGTACAGAAACAATCTCACCTTTGACGTTGTGATAGATATAGAATGAATAAAAGACAGGAAGAAGAAACATTTTCTAATTTGACAACCAAACTGGAAAAGATACACAGTAAACGGATGTTACGTGACTAGGATATTCCATGTAACATTGAACAAACCACTTGAAGTGACTTTATCATTTTACTTCAATGCTGCAATCAATTTCACAATATAAAAGAAATAAACAATCTAAACAACTTCCTAGTCGAGGTTTTCACAAACTCTCTGCAATACAAGAATGCTAATATTACCATTTGTGTTTTAGCTGTATCATTTGAAATTTACTGAACCACCAAAGCATTAAACCTTGAAATGTAATCCTCTTGTACCCAGTGATACCTAATTTTGCATTTGCAAATACAATATGATCAGAATAAAGAAGGAAACTGCAAATGTATGAGAACACACAAATGGCAATAATGCCACTATTGCCATTGTTGTCAATGTTGTGTCATTTGTGAAAACCTCGATTATCTTAAACTTCAAAGGGGAGTGGCGTACTATGTCTACTTTTGGCCAAGAGGCCTCTGTTTGCACGGAACGTGTCTAGAAAAATACCACTTATTCATTTCTCCAATACTATAGAATTATTTGACAAAATCCTTTAGTAACGGCCATTACAATCTCTCACCTGTGGTTGGCGTGTAACGTATTTCGGGTCGTTCATAAGAACACTGGCTTGTAAAGTGAAAGTATTTTTGCCATATAGTAGTCTAGAATAGTGCCATGAATTATCTCCAAAACAATATCACGCACCATTCGGGATTCGCGCTCTGTGTCACTGGACGGCCATTATTGATCTAATTGTAGTTAAACATAACACTTATCCTGCACAGTGTAACCACTGAACTTTTTATTCTGTTAAGAGTGGGGTGACAAGAATAAGATTTCAAAGAATAAATAAACATTTGACAAGAAAATAATGTAAACAGGGGTCAAGCCCAATAATAGGACCTTCGATAGAAAAATTGGAATGAGTCTAATTAGCTACTGGTTATAAACCCTAAACTTTGTCCAATTTTACACCCAGTTTGCATACAAATGACTGTAGTAATCTTGTTTACATTTTAGGTTGTCTGGATACATTATACAATAAGCAGTTGTAATTAAATATATATTTATATTATTACCAGATACATTAAGCTTCAATACCACACCAACAAGCTCAGTCAGTTTCTCTTATTATCTAGTCACATGACTTCAAAACGTGAAATGCTAAAACTTTGAAAATGAGAATTTCATTAAAATTCTCTTTTGAATTAATTTTAAAAAATATAGGTTTTGATATTAAACCTCATAATTTACAATAAATCTTATAACCTGTATCTAAGAAATGTATTTGAACTTTTAAAGTGAGCATATAACCATTTTTATTAAAATTATAGGTGATTCCATATGTCTGAAATGTCACAGTGACATTCAAGATGTCAATCTACTCAAAGTTATGAGTAAAACATTAAGTTTTCTTCTAAGATGTTTATTTATTCTTTGAGATCTTATTCTTGTCACCCCACTCTTAACAGAATAAAAAGTTCAATGATTACACTGCGCAGGATAGTGAGTATTATGTCATACTACAAGCATACTGTTGCAAGTTGCAGTATAAAAGAAAAATAGAGAGAAATAGTGGTGCAGTATGGGTGCATTCTTGGCTAAATGTTGCACTATGACATCAGCATTCTTGTATTGTGGAGAATTTGTGCAAAAAGCGTCACATATGTGGCGCCATGATATGTTTTGTATGACAGTCTCTGACAATTACTGTTCACTCTCCTGAGCTAGTTGATAAAATTAACCTTTACATTTCTGTTTCATCTCTGGTGCTACATGTGCTTTAACTGGAACTAAGGAAACAGATGAACTTTGAGAATTCCAATGTATGTATCATAGGTTTCCAAATAAAGATAGATCTACATGTATATATCAGTTATCTTAATCTAAATAAGTAATGAACGTGAATGGTGAGACATAATTTTTTTACAAATATGTGTTCTTCTTCGTCTATTTTGGAGTGAGCATGAACTCTATACTTCTCAGTAAAATGTCATTTCCCTTTCGTGTTTCCCTTGTTTGGGCAGTGCCTTTTGAAATTCTTTAATAAATTACCTTTTTGATAAGTTGTGTTCGATTTTACCCACGTCATTGTGCCTACATCCAAAATCAGCAATGGTGGAAACTGATATGACCTGGAGCCGGGATCAGCTAATGGAGAGGCTGGATCTCATGTAAATTCAGATTAACCTTGTCACAAAAACTGCTTCTGTCAAAGACTTTCTGCAACAGTTTGATACAAATACAGATATCCAAACAAAATAGCTGCTATCTGCCGTCTACACCCAGGGAGGTAATGTAATTTAGAAATACATTCGGCATAATTTATTGCTTGAGCAGAGCAGAGCAGAGCATGATTGTTTACTTGTAACCTTGTCATTAAAAGGACTACATTTTTTTATCAATAAATTATGTTACTACTTTGTTAAAACACGACCTTTCTTTTTCCATCCAAAATTGCCATCAATCTTTTGTGATCACTTAAATAGTAGTAAAATGAAGAGATCATAATATTTTATGAAGCCAAGAAAGGGAAGTAGCAGCAAATGATAAACATGGCATGTAACACCAAGCTGTGCAATAAACTGAGTACGGGGTTAGTAAGGTCTTCTGGAGCCGTTTCCAGATCCAAGCCCAGTTGTTGGCAACACAAAGGGTCCCCAGCCATTCATTATGATGCAATATTACACGGTATGCCATTCTTTGTGTGTATTATTTTCCCTTATGCACCCTGAGTAAAGTCCAGAAAATACTTACACAGTCAGAAAATACTGCCCAAAGTTTTATAATGGTGGTCTATGAGAATTTTTTTTTTTAGTTTTTGATGTGTCTAGAAAAAAGTATTGGCTGTATGTTGAAATACTTATTTACTATTTCCTTATTTCTGATACTAAGGAGATCCAACTGACGTGGAGCTTTTTCAATAATTATATTTATTTAAAATTTTAAGAAAAGTATCTTTTTTCTAGAATGAGATATTGGAAAAAGCTCCACATCAGTCAGATTTCCTTAGTATCAGAAATAAGGAAATACTTAGTATTTCAACATACAACCAATACTTTTTTCTACACACTTCAAACACTAAAATGTAAACAAACAAAAAATTTAAAAAAATTTCTCGTAGACGACCATTACAAAACTTTGGCAGTATTTTCTGACATTCCCAAAATAACACGTATTTTCTGGAAATTACTCAGGGTGTTATGAGGCATCAGATTTGATCTAACGTTTTTGAAGTGTACAGGTTTTTCGAGACTCCAAACCATGAAATATTGAATTCAAAAGAAGTTTCATCATCAAAAAGCAACTTTCCCGAATTAAACTAGATCTGTAATGCACACAAAAGAAAATCCAATTGAAAAATATTTGTAATAGTTGCACAACATGAAAGAGAGGATGATATCTTTTGCAGTGAGCTAGCTCGCTGATCTGGACCAATTACATGTAAATTATGCGATGAAATCAATCGAAGGGCAGTGAATTAAAAGTATAGCCTTGTGAAATAGATTCTTGACATTTGCCCGTAATTAAAAATTATTTTAGGGATTTGCTAGCAATCTCCAATCAATCAGTATCACACACCATACAGAATTTTCTTCTAATTTCATTGTTTATAAACCAAGAGCAGAACTGGGATTAAATCAACAATCGCTGAGTATTCCTTCCCAATGAAATGAGAATCCGTCCTGACACCAAAAGAGATACAAGTGGTGTATGTACTGATCATGCATCATGCTATTTAATATCTCTCTCCCAGGATAGTGGTTCTGGGTAATCTTGTAGTAGTAATTACATGTATAGCATCATTCCAGCCTAATTAGATGTCTCAGCAGTGACATTATCCTCCATGGTTTTTTCAACCACAGGCCAGAGCATTGACCTGATCACTGAGTAACTCAATCTATGTATTCATGCCCTCCCATGCATCCTTAGTTTAGTTTTTTTACCAATCGGGAGTACCTTGGTTACTTTGATAGTCAGTAAGTGTCAAAAACTTCATGTGCCATAAGCTTCAGCGAGAACCAGATATGATTCACCCCTTTGGACAAGGGAAGTTTGTTTCTGCAATGTTTGTACTGTTAAACATCGTGGGTCCTCCCCATGCAGTCCTACTTTGTCTCCAGATGTGCTTCCAGCAGTCTTTATAGCAGTAAAATCTTCAATAAAGACTGATTCAATAAACTGGTATTTGTGTCTTTTACCCCTCACAACTATGTGATAGTCCAGAAGAAAAGCAGCAGACAATAGTTGCCACTTATCTCTGATCCTATTCTCCCTCTTACAATACTTTCTTAAACTGTCTTTCCCCTTAACGGGTTTACCATCCTTAAACAGTGGTTATACTACGACAATATTTCTGAATGTTATATAGCCAAATGGTTTAATTTTACACGTTTCCCATTGCCTTCATTTTCAAATTCATATTACTGCAATATTCCTGTTCGTATATCAGTGATCAATTGTATTTTACTTTCACAGTAGATGTACCGTCAGTGCAGAACATTTTTGAAATTTATGTTGGTTGGAACAACATCAGTCTTTGCGCCATTCCATATTGAAATATGCTGGTCTTTTATGCAAGAAAATGTGAATGGTGGTAGTTGATAAACATGACGCACACCGGTTCTCTATTGAAGTTGCCTGAGTAAGGGGTCACACAGGTTAGATAGGGCTGCCTGCAGTTTGTGGCTGTGATCTGGCTTTTCATTAAAATCCGAATTGCGGCACCTTCATTATTTTGATGTTGACATGATCATGATCCTACCAAATAAAACGTTGCGTCAGCAGTTATATTTTTCTATCTATCTGCATCATGTCTGCGAGAACAATTTCACGCTTTTTAAAATAGACTTGTATATTACAATTGATGCTTTAATGTCTTTCATAAAATCTCTTTTGAAATGGAATAAAGGCCCAGCAGGAGCGGGAAAACTACGAGTTTTTAGTTGAATGTCATTTGAACTTCATATCCCCTATCACACTTTGACTGTGATCCTGAAAATAGGATCTTAATGGTACCATTCAAGAAGGGGGTCATATCAATAATTTTCTTTGTACAGGCAACTCTTTGAAAAAAGCATCACTAAAATTAGTTTCTTTGTCTTATTTAAATCCGGGAAGCAGAGACATGGCTTGCGGTGTTCTTCGTTCATTTGGTAAATTGTACTTGTGTCGAAAAAAGGGGCTTTTTATCGATCTTACACTATTCCATTCACGGATTTACCTTTTTAAACACGTACTTTCTCTCAACATTGAGCTTTGGCTGATGGCATGAACTTTCTGTAATCAAAAGTGAGGATGCTCTCGCCTCTCTTGGATTTTCATTGTCTATTGTACCTTAGAATTATGATTTTTCTGCGTGATTGCTAAGTCAGAAAAAACCCGGAGAATTCATATATTTAGATCAATATGAGGTCCTTTTAATCCTTTTGATACCAGTTCCATCACTGCAAGTAACCATTATATCATCCTCGTAAGGCTGCTTATTATAATAACCATGACATTTCTGAACTGACTCACAACAACTTTATCTGATGTGTTTGAACTTATTGACTTTAGGTAGTTCTTTGGGATCCTGATGTCAAAGTCAAGTGTTCACTGAGAAAATGTAAATAGTCAAACCTCACTGAACACTTCCTGTGTTATCAGTCTGTTTTATCCAAATAATCTGTGACCAATAACATGGTTGATGGCCCAGTTACAATGTATTCTTACAGTCAGTGGACCATGCAACTTTTAGGGAGGCTTGATAACACTTTAAATTTAATAAAACTAAATTATGAATGGAAAGAGAGAAATCTCTTCAAATATATCTGTCTGAAACATATTCTCATCACATTTGCAACATTGTGTATAGTTTTCTTACATTCATCTTCTTAATTAGATTCCACTTCCAACACCTTCGTCATGGTGGAAGAGGTTATGTTTGCCAAAATAGACTGGATCCTGGAAACAGGCTATACTGGCTCTAAAGATAGGGAGAAGGCAACCAAGGTGGAATTTTGAAAAGTCTAAACCTGAGTTGCATTGGAAAACTTGGTAAAATTCCCAATAACAAAAGGGTTAATGCTTAAGATGCCATACCAAGCAAATTTAGCTGCAAATATGGCTATCATGGGTTTGATCTCCCCTTGGCACTGAATATATCCACAACTCTCAATGTTCTTAAAGGCCCGATCTGTTTTCCCTAAAGTATTTAGAAATAGTTTACTTTGGTCCAAGAGTTTGTGTAACTTACATTAAAGTTGCAAAAGGTACTATTGGTTCATGTTTTTGCATTGTCAATTAAACAAAAATACGTAAACATTATTGTATAGAGGGTCTAAATTGGCTTAAAAGTAGAAAAATTTACAAAAATCACCAATAGTTCTTGTTTTCCTCCAGGAAGTGCAACCGAAAACAACATGATTTGCCTAAGAATAATAACTCTCGTTGTTATCTCCAACTCATCCAAATGAAAATCTGGATTCTAACTTATTAAGCAATGTTGTATGGAATTTGTTAAATGAAATTTAAAGTAGAAAAAAGCATCCAGTCCTCGTTAATTAATATCCCCACCCTCAGTAATTGAGAAAATAAAATTCAATTTGCAACTTGAAGCGTTCTGTGATGTGCACCATCTAACTCAGAAATCAGTTTGAAGCTGCTCCAGTAAGTCTGTGATTTAGATATATTACTTTATTGTTTGCTAAACAACATACTCATTTGCTGGGTAGGTGGATACGTGGATACATGGGTTTTAAAAATAAACGCTATTCTTTTTGCTTTTTTCTCTAACGTCATATATTTAACACACTTGCCTCCAAAACCACGTAAAAGGCTGATCACAATTTACAGTGAGTAACAACGAAATTGCTCCTTTGGGTCTTCAACATTGAAGGTAATTTCTTTGTACATAGCCCTTGCGTGGTCATTGTCTTCGTTGTGTCATCCTTCTTTTTGCGTTTAAACCCCAAATGCAAGCCCATATGTGCCAGACTGGTAACTTTTATTAAATTAACAAACATTTATCCACCCGTTAAATCTGACAACCTTTCATATACTTTCCAAGCCAATTAATACGCACATGTTTCCAAGGACTCAAAATTAACAATCTTATTAATCTTTATCTGGAAAACAGTTCAACTTTATTTCTTACCATACAATTTGCTGCAAACAGGTATGTGTCGCAATGAATTATTGTGCCAAACTAGTGTTAATTTGAAGCAAAGCTATCTTCAAATTTAGCCATAGCAAAATCACTATCAAATCACGGACAAAGCATCCAGCAATAAGTAATTATTGGACAGACTTGTGTCATTTCCCAGTGTTCATTACATGTCATTGTATTTGGTTATGGATGTTTTGTTCGCCTAATATGCAGTGGCAGCTCGGAGAGAAATGATCACATCTTGGTTAATTACTGTTTTTTGTCGACAGACTGCGATGTCTGTTATGTTGTATTAGTCAATATGCCGCGGTGATCATATTGCGATGCTCATTAGCGTTTCAGTCGCAGAATTCGCCAAATGACATTCCTACTTTCAATTGGCCCGCAGAATCACATACACATAAGATAAAAACACTCTTTCTGTTCAAAATCCTATGTAAAGGGATACTCTGCCTATGATGGCAATATATTGCAGAAAGTTTCTTTCGTTGTGGAAACATATGTGGTATTGAAATGTGTAACAAACGATTTTGTTTTCCTTCTGAAACGAATCAAGACCGGATGAGGTATTAGATCTACATTACTCAAAACTGTAGATTCTGTTCACAGCAGCCCCTTTCCAGACAGTTTACGACCAGTCAAGTATTCATTCTTTCTTAAAATTTCAAAATTTATCTATTGCAGAAGCACTGTCAGTTTAAAATTCACAGTGTATTAAAATTACATGGTGATAAATCTTTGATAAAAATAATTTTTTTTAAATGTACCGAATGAATTCTTACAATCTGGGGATACACCCATCCTTTCGCGACGGAAGAAATTCGAAGTGAATCCATGCTAAAAGATAGCATGAAAATATTACTTTTATTCATGACTCTTCTTCAAAGCATCTCAGAATACACGGCGCCTTATTAGCTTCGTTCTCAGAGATAAGCAGCTGACGTCCAACATTGGGAAATGCACAATAATTAGTCCTATATTACTTTTTAAAAGACAAAATTTGTGTGAAATGTGTCAAGAGGATGTCATTCTACGGAAAGTAATTTGACCGTTAGAAGCCGCTCAGTTTTGGGTATCAAGCAAAGTTTTGCAAATAATTGCCCAAGAAATGGTAAATTCGGATTAATTGGCTGTTTATAGTCCTTTCCTATGCACCAGGTTCACGGGTGCAAATAATTGCGACAACACAAAAATTTGCATGTAATTTTAAGTGAAAGCGTAAAGGTTAGGCTACGATACATTTCGAAATTTGCGTTTCACGAATATCCTGAAATATAACTTCCGGTCATTTTGTAGAAAAAGTAAGCAACTGATCCATTTGTAAACCAAAAATACCATATTTAAAATCTTTGACACAGTATTTTCAAGCTAAACATAAATCTTATTTTTGAGACGAGTTTGATTCCCCAAGGGACTGTGATAACTTAGGAAGAGCCATACATCACTGCACAGTCTCATTTTTGTAGGAAATCCCTAAATTCAGTGGAAAATGTATTATTCTTACTCATAAATCAAATCAGCATCATTGTTACAACAAGCAGTCCAGCTCTTTAATTCCATTCCAAACTAGCTTCATTACCATTCTCCCTTACAAATTCACTTTCCATATTGCATAATGAAAGAACGAGTCTTTGTCGAATCCTAGAAAGGAGTAAAAGGCCGGAGGTTCTTAAGCAGGACCGGATAATGCCCCTTAGTTGCAGCTGCTTCGATAAGAGGTCTTAGAGGTCAGGTGGAATCGCCACCAGCTTCAGGTCTGTACTTGACAGAATAAGCCAGTAAAAAACATTACGAATAAACAAGCGTTTCCCAAGTATAGCCCGAGGACTGGAACGTCTTGCCAGCATATGGTGCATTGCTTACGTATGTTATAATCCTTGTGTGTGCACGTAGTTAACCCGCTGTGGCTATCATTTATAATCTTTTCAGATGACACACAGACATAATGAAGGTTTGCGTGCAAACAGAGTTAACAAAGGAAAATAAAGAAAGTCGGCTGATTACCACTTACAGTTTGTGAGTACTATTTCATTTTGCTAGGTGTGGTTCAGTTTCTCAATAAGCTCGCAAGCAGGAGGTACGACACTCATGATTGTAGTTCCTTGACGACACTCAAAAGTGACTGTAAAAGTAATTCTTAAAACTGAGTTCTTCAAAATGCAAAAATGCAAAATGGGCATTAAATGGCCTTTATTCTGAGCCTTCATTGCTTCCAATGATTCATTTGATTTTTTGTACTTTTAGGGAATATGTTTAATTGTAGCTCATAAGTGCCAAGGTTACACCAAACCCACTAAGCTAGTTACTGAGCCACTGGTTTCAATCCCGCTGTCCATATTGGAGGTCCAAGCTGTAAATGAACCACTGACGGGAGTTTTCTCTGTCTGAGCCAGAGCCACTCAGCCAGAGCCACTCAGCCAGAGCCAAAGAATATTTACAAAACAGTTTCGGAAGTAAACATGTGCGTTTCAGAAGTAAACAATACTGTTTTGGAACTAAACATTGTGGTTTGTTTACATTTCTATTTTTCCATATTAATTCATTCTGGTACACATTTTGTGACTATATATTGTCATTTCTTACTAAATATATGTCAAGCCACAAAGGAGTGGAGGATATGCCTTGTGGCCTTCAACCTTACACAAGCCTCTCCTCCTGTGGGAGAGGCAGGCAGCTTTGGCAAAAAGATATTAAATCACAAACCTCCTACCGAGAGGTGGCAGCAGCTACGTGGGTATGGTGGCAGCTTACAAGTACACTGAGTAACATATCGAAGTAAAAGATAAGGAGGCAGTGGCTTCAATTCGAAGTGGGCACCCAGCCAAACAGGAGAGCCTTTTGTCTGCAGACTGTGACTACCAGCAACTGATGCTTGTGCGTCAGTTGCCAGTGGATGAGTGCATGGGGGCAGAGTCGTGCCAGCTTGAAACTGAGCAAGACATCATAACAGAAGGTGCAAAGGAAAATTCTAGGCTTATGGGCAGATGAGCATTCCATTGGCCAGGTGTGTCCCGATCATGTGAAACGTGCATGACATAAGTGACGGGAAGGCCACTCATTGGTCCCCCCAGCAACTGTGACATGGATGACATATGGAATGTGTCCTGTAAGGATCACAATGCTCATATGAGGAGCATTCTGGATTAGATCTAGAAGGCTTCAGTGCACCAGAAAAGCCTGTCTCTTCACAAGGGAGAGCTTGCTCTCTGAGAGAAAAGGCCTGCCTCTTCAAGAGAGGTGCTTGCTGCATGGGGTAAGCAATCTCCACCAGGAAGACCCACATAAAAGCACTCACGGCTGATAGAACAAAAAGGGACCCACCTTTTGGCAGCACCACATATGCATATCCTTTTGATAGTTAAACTTTTCTTGTGCTTATTTACTGTAAAAAGGTTTTTGCTGCCTCAGGTGGCTCTGGGTGAGGTGGCTGAGGTCTGACACACCTCAACTTGAGCCAAAATGACTGACAATATTTACCAAACTGTTTTTGTTGTGTTTTGGAATTTTTTCCCTTATGTTTTGTTTTTATAGAGTAAATACCCACCAAGAAATGCCCACCTACATATAGCCTCTATATATTTAATAAAAACTGACTATGTATAGTTGCAAAATATGTACAAAAACATTCAAAATTTTGAAAAACAAAATGTAAACAAATTACAGTGTTTTTGTTTATGTGTTTTGGAAGTATTTTGGCATTTCGGAAGTATTTTTGTACCCGTTTAGGAAGTAAACAATAGTGTTTAGGAAGTAAACATTGCTGTTTGTTTACATTTCTATTTTTCCATATTT
>JBCAUG010246462.1:0-18480 GCA_038406175.1 Haplosyllis leylae
GCTTCACTAAGTAACCAAAATGAAGCTGGTTAACACAATGATTTATGTTTTGTTCCTGACAAGTATAGTACTTTTATATACAAATACTAAATCAATGTGAATATTATTATTTCTATGTTAGGCTGAGAACTTATTGAACAACCCTCGTATTAGTGCCTCTGGTCTGAACTTTCTCTTTCATCCTTGCTCGCGTGTTTTCCTCCGTTCCTCGTTATGGCTTATTCACACTGCACGGGGATGGAGGGGAACAGGTACAGAGAACAGGACTGGAAGCAATGGGTACTAATATATTGTACAGAAATGTTCACAGTGGTCCAAGACAGGGAAAGAAACCAGGATCCATTGTTTCCTATTGCACTGGCCCAGTTCCCAGTACCTGTCCCGGTTCTGCAGCGTGAATAAACTAATTAATCGTTGTTTTCCTTCCCCACCCCTCCCTCCACCGGCCGTCCCTGACGTCGGACCCTGACCCAGACATGTTTGGCTCACGCGGTAGAACCATCCATCATTCTGGAACCTGTTGTCGTCAAATCCACGATCCTGGGGAGAAAGCATAGACAGCAGTAACACTGTCTTTGAGTCATTGGAAATTCTGTGTAATTTGCTTTCAATAAATTCAGAAGGAACTTGACATTGCCATTTGTGTCCGTTGGTTAATGGTTCTTGCACTATTCTGCAGAAGTATTCAGATATATTCCAGAGAAAGAATAATATTCATGGCAATGCAAAGTTTAAAGATGCATCTGGAGAAAGTAGCTGTTGAAGTGGCATGTTTTAGGATATAATGTTTTCCGCATTGTACACAATTTTGAAACATAACTCCTTCAAGTGGTCTCTTTTTCAGTAAAGAATATAACTTCTAAAGCAAATTTTTTGCAAACAATTTTCAAACTGTTACCAAACATGGTAAAGCCATCAAGAAAACCTGCAGTTGCCTTTAGTAGCGATATCAATACAACAACCGTTTTGTCGACTGACTGGGTTTTAATGGAGGGGAAAATCAGACCAACACTTGTAATCGGCCGACAATTTCCATAAAACAAACAATATGATTACCACATGCAAGCTGTGTACTCTGTGACCCCAGATCAATATGGCAGCTGTCTGTTGTGATTGATGAGCAGCTTATTGATTTGACGTACTTCTTTATCCTTCCCAAGTTTTCCATGAAAGGTACAACATGCTTTAATGGCACTTCTTGTACCTGAAGTGAGAACAAAGAGCAGAGAGTAGTGCAGAATTGAGTAAATCCTGACAATTTGTTCATAATTAAGTTGTAGGTAGTATTTCACAGGATCTTTTCTCATAAGTTTTCAAAAGAGGATAACCAAGTTAAATTTTGTAGAAAATATAATACATACTAATTTGAAGGCAAAATTACAATACCAAAGCATTTTGCTGCTTTTATTTGTGTTCCACGTGATAGTCTAGAAATGTGCAAATATATCCATCATGGGTCTTGATTTCACTACTTATTTTCCACACCAGCTGTGAACATTGGCGTCTTTAAAACAGAAAGCTCTGCATAATTCTTGGAGGTTATTTGGTTGAACACGCTCAAATTTTCATTTAGTTTCAAAAACCTTATTTAGAAATGGCATCCGAAGTGGGATGATGTCATTCCTTCCGTATAAGGTTGGAAAGCAGCTGTATTTTCATGATTGTCGTTTATGGAAATAAAAAGGTGCGTCCAGCTAGTTACCATAGAAACTGGTCAGATAACATTAACGTGTCTTGAAACTTACATAATGATGGATATATCAGATTACAAATCATATTTGTTGCACAATAACCTCTTTGTCTGCTATATGAAATAAAGAAAGATGCAGTGGTCTCTTGTGTGTTTCACTTTTGAATGGTCTCGTCAGTTATGGCTTCAAATTTGCCTGTAAAGAATTTTCTTATTGCCACAATTTATTGTAGTTTGAATATTTTACCATTACCAGAAATACAAGTCAAATTCAGTTGAGAGAAGTCAATGTGAATTTCATTGTTTGTGGAACATCTTTCTTTTCTGTAAATTTCTTCAAGCAGGAGTTATTAGGGTTCACTACCCTGACTGGAGAGGAAATACGTTTGGACTCGCCACCTTGACTTCTTGTCTTCTGATAAATCCACCCTTTTGTAAGATACCGAATCATCAGGTTTCTGAAATTAAGCCAGCCTTCTGTAAAAACGTAGCATCACTCCCACGCAGCGGATAGAGTAACATGGAAGTATTGTTATTTGTTACCTGGTAATGAATAGACTTCTATTTTAATAAGATATGGAAATCTGCGTTTTAATATTACTTGCTTGATGTGTGAGGGAGGGAATGATTTTTATGCCCGTTGTATAACTGTCACCAAAAATGTTTTTCTTTTAAACTTGGCGAATCCTTTCGT
The DNA here is from genome assembly GCA_038406175.1 of Haplosyllis leylae. Taxonomy (NCBI): domain Eukaryota; kingdom Metazoa; phylum Annelida; class Polychaeta; order Phyllodocida; family Syllidae; genus Haplosyllis; species Haplosyllis leylae. Next base: position 2,385 of record JBCAUG010246462.1, read on the forward strand.
TTTATGGACTGAATTAGACGAATTATATGAATACAATGATGTATGAACTGGTCAGTTACAGTTAGTCAATTTTACTAACTTAAACAAGCATTCATTCGAGAAATATCAAGCAAGAAACGTCGAGTACCATCTTCCGCAATGGTAGCTCTCTTCAAATGTCAAGGTTTGGTTGGCTATTGAAATGTACGGAAACGTATGGTTTCGGTCTTCTTCAAATAGAAATGACGAAAACAATTTACAATGGAAAATTGAAATGTCCTGTTATTCCCCAGCATATTCAGACATACAGTAACCTAACCGTTTCCCGTTTTTATTTGTAGTTGCGAAATCAGCGCTATTGAAGAATCAAACAGGGTTGTCCGTGGAGACAGCAGGATTCGGAAGGGAGGTAAGAAACCATTCAAGTTTTCTTATTGGCTCAAGACGACGGCGGACGGTAATTATTCCTGAAATCAAATACTTAAATTTAATTACATCATAAGGGAGAGGCCACACTTGATGTATTACGTCTCAAAAAATTCTTCCGCTGCCCTTTTGATGTGTTTAGTATCTCGCTTAAATTTCATTTTGAAGAATGGTATACAAAAAATTAAACAAGAGAGATCAACATTGATCATTTGCAAGCAATTTACAAAGGAATCTGTAAAATGTAATAAACCTATATCCTTTAATTAATTCATAGATATGAATTGACCGAACTTGCATTTAGTTGCCATCCCGCTTAGTCATTAAGACCCAGATACATTAGTCTAATTAATACCTGATTAATAACGGATCAAAGATAAGAAGGATTAACGGTAATCCGCGTAATAAACCGGAATTCAAGAGTCTCGCATCGTTCTAAGATCGTCCTTTCGTCCCCGTGGGCTTCTTTCTTATTGCGCGAAAGTGACTACAGCATCATTTTCATGTAATCATTTCTATACTATTCCATATGCACTGAAGTAATTAAAATTCCCCTTTTACGTTTGCATTCTCTTCCAGTCAGTATGAAAAGGGCCTTAGTATTACATAAAGTGTAATATGTTGCGTCGCCTGCACCTGCTTGTAGCGCTTCACAACTGAATTATAGTACAGATGTAACAACACGATATTAATGCATTTTTCATTACATGTAATTATGATATGATGTAATAAGATAGGAAGACCACGTTCAATTAGGCCAAGAGATTAATTAACTAAGCCCCCTGTACTCGTAGAATACTGCGGATCGGAACTGATTACATCTAGGGCGTAAATCATACAACTGAGATTCCAAATTTGCACTTCACTGCGATACATAGCAATGTTTTTGGCTGTTGAATCAACGTGTTCAAATTCAGAATGAAATAAAAAATAAAATTTATTGTTAGAATTTGGTGAAAACAGATGTCAAAATCGGTCAGTGTTTAAAATTTAGAACATCTTTACCCTTTGACACAACAAGCCCCATTCATAAAGGGCAAAGTCTAAAAACAGATGAAATCTCATCATGACATTCCAAGGTCAAAGCTTCAAAAAAAGCAAACAACTTGCAAAGATTTCAGTTTGGGCTCTCCAATCCCTGTAGTTAACGCCACACGTTAAACACATGCGACATTCAAACATGTAAAGTGGAAGGAAATTGGACAAGTTCTTTTCCCCATGCTGTGGTCACCATCCAGGCAGACAACCCAAGGTACACCGGTCTACAAGACTATGACAGAAGAGGCCCTCTGGTCCCTCGCAACATTATAAATAATATATTAACATCACGTACACCTGTCCTGCTTCGTTTCTATTGTAACTAATTTGACAATTACAGGAAGTGTGAAGAATTTGAGAAGCTCGTTCTTTCGGATCCTCTTGGATGTCAATGAGCAAACGTAGATGTTTGTCAAGTAATAATTGTTCGCAAGGCATTAAACAGAAGGGGGAATCATATGGGTAACGACAACACCTGCATGTGTGCCACCAGTTTCTTTCCTTTGATTATGATGATTTTGACGTTTACGAGAAATCTATCAACTGGGAAACCTCAATGGTTTCCTATTTCAGTACCATTATGGAAGAGGCTTTATTGATGACGTTCAAATGACTGCAGTGTCAAATATACAAAGTTTTGTTTTAAATTCTGAATGGCATAGTTACTGAATTAGAGCTATGTTCCATAGGATTCAAATAATTGTCGAGTCTTCAGAACTGTACCTTCTATGGATAGCCCAAAGACTCGAGAGTCCTTCCAGCTCCGGATACATGGAAACGACCCATTTATGGTGAAAAGGAGCTCAGAATTTTACGAGACGGTTATTTGACAGGTTTTGCTGGTGTTAAGGTGATAAGCATAATATATGTGAGTCTGGGTGTGCGAGGAACCTCGTAAACAAAAGTGGAAATATGTGAAGTTTAAACTGAGAAAGAGAGACTACTACGGTACAAATATACGTTTTTAATTAGGTGAGAGAATAGAGATCAACCAGAAATGTCTGCTTATAAATCTTCTGATTAACTATACTTAAACTTAGTATATAATGTGCAAAAAATCCAGCAAAAGTGAATATGATAGTTAAAAGAACTAAAATGACGACCAAGCTGTCTCCACTACGAGAGCAGCAACAGATGACTCAGATGTTGATCAAGCTGGAACCTAAATATTTAGGATATGTTTGGTAGGAGGAAAGTTAGCCTGCAAGCAATCAGTTACTGAAGCAGGTGAAACAGTTAAAAGATGATTCTGAGGATCAAATCTATCATGCCATCAAAACGAATTTTTGTCAGTCAAACTAAACGGTCTTTGTTGGTCTCCAGGGACAAGGCGGTTGCCGTTCTGCCTAAAATTAATACTTTTTGGCCCAGTTCTGGAACAGAACCAAGCGTAATCAAGTGTTCATACACATGCCGTGCCTGTGTTTAACTCTGTACTCGTTGTTAAATGGGACATGTTGAACATCAAAGCATCCGTCTATTAGATCAAAGTAATGGTCACAATCAATAGAATGTATGCTGACATGTTACACGTCCCAATGGAAGTACGTTTCTAATAAAATATGCCCACATTACTGATGTCTACCTTTCAATGTAAACTTTCTACTGACGTGAATTAAGTTTAGATCTAGATGTGATAGTGGCATTTTTATTATCGTCCTCAGGCTTGTCTAAAGCTAAAGCACAGTGTGGGTGTCCGCTGCGGACATAGAACTTTGGTACAGGTATTGGAACACAAAATGGAACGTATTCCAGTGGCCATCTTTTTATGATTAACCATTTTGACGGGAACTAGGGAAAACTAGCCTCCTTTGCTAGTCCTAAGTTTGCTTCCGCTAGAAAAAGGAAATCACCATTTTTTTCCTAACAACTAAAAATTTCGAGACAGCAACGCAGTTTTCTCCAACTTGGTGAACAACAACTTTTCTAAACTTACAATATTCTAATTTTGTAGTTGAAAGAAACGTCAGCCTGGGAGATCAATTAGGAATTTCCATTATCCTTGGCACTCACCTGTTATTATTACTAGACTCTCATTGTAAAACACTCGGAAGTGTATTTATTTCGAATGAAGTAAATCTACAGGTATTAGAATTGCTCTGAAAGTATGTGTATACTGCATTAAGTTTTGCACAGAAAGTGTTGCAGTATGTATACCGTTGGTGGGTGGATGTGATGAAAAGGTTTAACACATTTTTCAGTACATGAAGCAATAGTTACGAATGGAATATCAGTGTTGGAAGCTCCGTATGTGACATACACTTTCGGTGAAAAATGACACTTCTTTTCCCGCATATTTAATTTTTAATTCTTTCAAATGACATTTTATTTTTCATTTGTCAACCTTTCCTGACGCCACAGGTGATGTTTTTTGACAAAATGTGTTGGTATTTTATTTCTTCCACTCTTATACCATTATCGAGAATTGTGTTAACCATACCCCTTTGGGTTCTAATTAAAGCCACAGGACAAATAAAAGTCTACAAAGTATTCCTGTTTATGTAGTATATCTGTAGACTCTCTCTTCCGGAGTAGTTGTTTAAGAAGACGACTGCAGGAATAAGACAGGTCCATGGATTTGCCCACAGGGATCAATTAGTGATGTATTTGTACAATGGGTACTGATACGTTCAGCTGCGTAATTGTTGTCTCAGTGGGCCACTAGTCTGTGCACTACTTAACAGAACCCTATAGAAACGGGTGACAACACTCATTGTATGAAAGAAGGTGTTTTAATTTGTATATGAAAACACAAAGAGTGGAATATGTTTATTTTCGAATTTAAACGCTTTGTTATTAAAATGAACTGAATTGAATCCGCAATGTATAATATATCTGTGTCGTTCCTCAGTTAGTGAAGCAGGCTTTCAATCGAAAGATCCCTAAATTGAACATCGCTTAAAGATATATCTTTTGAGCAAAATGGAGAAAGTTTCCTCGAACAAAAAAAAATCTTCACATCGGCAACCGTATTCGCCACCGTCACAGTTAGTTGAAAGAAAAATCTCGCTCTGTGATCTTGGTTTGTGAAACTACGCTATCAAGTAAAGTGTTCACCGATCCCAGCAGCCTCCTGTAACATATCCTTCTACTGTTAGATGAGGTAAAAGTAAATGGAAGCGTTTAATCGACGTTAACAACGCGTTTTATCTTTGTCGTTACTCACTGTAAGTAGTACCTTGAAGCACATGTAGTCTACTTCAGTTAACGCCACGTTTGGGTTAAATTTCAAAACTATGAATGTCTTAATAGACATCAATAGTATAGACACCTAGTAAATACTTATATTTCTGGAACACCGTGATTGCTTTGATTCTGAGATAGAATTCAATTAGGTAACCACAAAGGACCTGGTCATGTTAATAATGATGGGGCTTATCAATGTAGCAATGTAGAACCGACAGTGGCATCAGAACAACGAGGAAAATCAAAGAACTTAACAAAGGCGGAAGACAGAGGGGCAGAGTGATCAGATGTCAACACAAAGATTTTCCTTTTGTATTCGGTGTATGTTCACGGTGGCTGATCTGTTTGCACGCAGACACTGAAGCTGTTTTTACATCGTGCCCCTGTGTGTTTGCACTGAACTGCTGAGTGACAGTCCGGAGCAAATATCTTATGGTTCAAGAATGTACTTTGATTGTATGGTTCTATGTACGACCAAATGGAGTTGATTTTCCTTTGCGCAGTAATATCCAGGACAGTTGCGTCAAAGGTCTTGATGCCCGGTTCTCACATTTCGCACAGTTTGTTCCCAGTGTGTTGATGGCCTGGGATGGTTCCTGACACAGGGATCATCGCACCTGTTCCTTGTAACAGAATTCGTAGTTCGTTGCTTCAGAGACTCTTTGCGTCTTGTGTGGTCAATGTTTCGTTTCTGCTCTTTACCACGTTGGAAGGAGTAGTCCTTTATCATTCTGTGAGAAACTTCTGACAAATGCTACTCATAGCGAAGGATGGAACTCTACACGTGAATACAGGGGTGTTCTCAGTGCGCAGTCTTATTAAAATGGAAAGTGACATGTCAGAGCATTCCTACAAACCTGCAGATATTATTTCCTCCAGATTAAAATAAGCGAAAGCACTCTGCACTGTGCTGTAATAGTACAGAGCACACGGCGGGGTACATTTCCCATCTTCTCAGAGGATGAGGCTGCTGCTTTTTCATCCTGTCAGGTGCTGAATTTTCTGCTGCTGATGTTCCATGTAACTAATTAGGTTTCAACAGAGAGGAGGGATGAGAGGGACTGTGAGTAGTATTAAGGGGAGACGGGGATCAGGACCTGGGAAACAACCGGCGATATGTTACCCTGTAGTGCTTGCAACAACCCATGTCTTAATTCTACGAACCGGTTTTGTCACTTGCAACATTGGAAACAAAAGATTAGACAGGACAACAGAGAGTAACATGAGTTTTATTCTTCAAAGTATGGACAACAATGAGAAGCATTTGAAACAGCATAAAAATAAATTCACTCCCGGCAGCAGGATTTGAACCGAATTTCGGAAAGATGCCAAAGAAGATTTGTTTCGAAATGAAATATCTGAACCTTCTTTTGAAGCAATACTAGATTTCCATACAAATACACAGTGCATCGAATCAGACTACAGATAACCGGAACATGGCTGTTGAAAACATGTTTCTACCTCTATGCAGAACGCCTGGGTTGACAGTGAGTCGACAGAGTTTCACTTTATGACATGTCAAGTGTCCTCGTCTGCCAGATTAGCTTCATTTGAGGCCGCGCTCACATTGGAGAGAGCATGCAATTGTAAGCTGCAACTTCATGGTTTGGGTAATGAACAAGAAGAAGAAGAAAAAAAGCACAGGTGCCGAGGGATGGGATCGAGACTTGTACTAAGAGAAATACACGTTGGTTGATCCTTTATTGAAGAATATCATGTCCAATTAACCTTAATCCACTTCCGATTGCAAACAGGATGATAAGGTTCTCAAGGAAGTGAAACAACGTGACACTGTACTCGACACACTCTCGTCAGGATTTGCAACGTGACGACAGACGTTTGTTTTTGTTCCATTTAATTGATTTCTTATCCATAAGAATTCCAATTGAATGATGCTGGTGCAATTCATAGAGCGTAAATCGGAAATATTAGATAGATCTAGCATCGCTGTGTGCTAAACCGCTGCTCATATAACAGCGAAAGTGGGCTTTGGACTCACACTAACCTGAACATGGTAACGATTTTTTTCAACGTTGTTGCCAAAGATTCAACAACTGCGTTCCGTGTACCTGAAACATTCACGGCTGCAGAAGTCGGAAAGCGCCGAAGCCGTCAGTCATTGAGGAACGAATGGGCATTAAGGTTTGAAAAGTTTTCAGCTGTGTTTCAAGTTCGTTTGGTTTTACCAGAGGCATTAAAAGTACCACTCTTTCCTCTCTTTCGTTTCTGCCAACTCTTGAGATAAATAGCTCCATTTTGCCTGCGTGGTACTTACTTTTTCAACCACAGTTACTCATCTGAAATTAGTCTGGTTACCGGGGCAAATAGCAGGCTCGAATTCTAGCCTTGGATTGAGTTTCCTTGTTGATCCCAAATTACACGACCTGATTGGCTACTTCCCGCAGGGAGCATTCATTATTACTACTGGAGTTTTCTGAGATAAAAATATTAATTCTCCAGACTGTCTTCTCCCTTGTGACTTCAGGAGTATATTTTCCACATTCGTTTGTTCTAGCTTTTTGTGAAAGCTTTGAAAATGAAGAAAATTTATTTTGCAAGCCCATTTTCAGAGCTGTATCAGTGTCTGGTTTCAAATTGTGCCTAATGGATTTTCAAATGCCATTTTATTTTCAATGCCTTTGAAAGAACTCCTCTGGAAACCTTCGCCTGGATAGCCTTGGATGGAATTTAACACACACAGTTTAATTTAAAGGCTTTAAGTGTTAATGTCAACGCTTAGTTTTCTGACAGATATATGTAGGAAATGACCAATGCATGTTCTTCCTTTCCAAAAAGCTAAAACACAAAACATAACCATTTTCTTTTGAAGAAGGCAAGAAGGATTTTTTGTGCAATTTCTTTTTTTTTTTGAGGAAATACGGCGTCTTTGTACGTTTCCTTCCTCCGAAAGGAAATGGGTTAATATACCAACTGAGAAACTGCACAGTTGTCAATGGAAGCGTGTTCCTAATACAAAATGCGTCTCTGTGCTTTCTTCCTGTCTTTGCAGATAAAATAACTTTTCGTTTGAAAGTATAGAATTACCATTAAAATGATGCGCGTTATTTAATAACGCACAATGTCATATTCTGATGGAAGTTTTGCAGTTAGTTATCAGAAGAATAAAGAATGTGATAAAAGCAAAAAATGAGAGTCTTTGAGCGCTAAGAATCAAGATTCAGATCTTGCAAGTTTAAAAACAAGATGCCCGTTGCAGTCGGTAACAAACGAGTGACACTCCGTTTAGTCAGCTTCATGAGGCAGTTCCCTGTTGGGAGTTGGAGTTCTTATTTTCTGCTGTATTTGACGTGGGTCACTTATCCCAGCAGAACCATTCGAATAAATTTAGTGTTGAATGTGAACGGCATGTGTCGGTTTCACCCAAGGTTCCATGGAGTTCCGTTTCTCGGCTGAAGATTAAACTTACTGCAAAGGGCATTAAGGATTACCCAAGTAGTAGAACAAAGAGGTTTGTCTAATTAGCAAAATTGGATGTGTTCTCATTTGTTCGTTACCTGTGTGGAAATCATGAATCATCATGTATGATTATCACAGAAATAAATGATATGTGGCTGAGTTCGGCAAAACTATGTCGCGTACCAAATTGCCAATTTTCAGTAGAAATAAATGAAAAATAAACATCACTGCAAAACAAACAGATGCATACATAAAATACTAAATTGAAATATTAATCACTCGAAAAGCATTGTTCGCTTGTAATTAATTTCTTGCGAAAAAGCCAGGTATTTTCTGACGACAAGACAATGCATTTCGGAATTAAGACAATGGATTATATTCTGTACTATGTTTATTTTCAGATTAAAGTGAGCGTGGAGGAAGCGAGGAACTACAATGGACCCAAGTACTTCGTGATAACGTTTGTACTATGCGGCGTCATAGCGGGCTGCGTGCTGGCGGTCGTCGCCCTGTACGTTGTGCGCCGTCATTCCCGCTCCAAGCAGAAGCTGATGCAGCTCGCCGGGCAGGGAGACGGACTGGAGGCAAGCAAGGACTACCAGGTTTGTGTCCTAAATTTCTGTCAAAATCATTGGTCCCGCTGTAAAAATAGAGTTTCCTTTGAAATAGGTCGAATTCGAATTAACAGTGTATTTAACATCAAATGATAAGAGTGTGTGTGGTAAAAAAAAAATTTGAATTGAGTGGAACTTTGAACTAACCGTGTTCGAATTAACGGTGCCTAACCTGTGGTCGGCTACTAGTCTCTACTACTAATTTATATCTAGTGAACATGATATAACTGACGACACTAACTGGACAGAACAATACGTCTCAGCAAATAAGTTCCACCTTAAAGTGAAATCCATTCACAAAAGCGGCTCACTGTCCCATTCACTGGAGAGAACTTACCATTTACATCCCACTCTGCTCCATGTTGAGGTTCTTTGTACAGAGAACTCTTTGGTAGTTTTGATTTTAGAAACCTAAAAAGTAATTGTCATAAATTGCACGTTTTACTCCATTTTTGTGCTCGTTAAGGAGTTGCGTTCGCCTACTTTACAATTTCAAAATATGATGAAATAAATTCAAGAACATTCGCATGCCTCACAAGAATAGAACTACAAGGAACACAACCAACCCTGACTAAATAAGTCGGAAGACGACATTGAATATATCTTGTCATAATTTGTCAGGGCTGTTTTCTGTCAATCGGGATCCCGTATGAATATTCTATGTAAAAAGCAGCAATAGTTGTACATATGTTGCATCAGGACAAAATCTTCTTTGGAAGGAAAATGAAGGGAAAATTAGTCTCGTTAGGTTGACAGCTCATGAGGGAAGTCTTCATAGAGCGGGTTTGAGTAAGTGCTCAGACGTGGTCTAGAACATGTAGGGGACAGGGGAGGGGTGTTGGTAAGTAGCCCAGGGAAGGTGAATGAGGGTCCTGGGGGAGGAAAGGAGAGGCGGAACCGAGACATAAGGGGGAAGGATGCCCTGTTAAGAAAGAAAAGAAACGTGCAGGAGGTGACAAGAGAAAAGATCCTCTTTATAGCGGTGACATGTCTCTTCTATTTTGGAGATCTACTTATTTAAGAAAATGTAGAGCAAACTAAACTATGAATCTTCAGTGCAACATGATTGTTAAGATATAAATTCATGGACCTGCTTATCACTCTGGACACGAGTTCAATGCAGTTCTTAGAACAGAAGATCGAACTCGGACAGAATTTGTTCTGAAGAATATTCCTGTCCGAGGTCCGAGTCTGGTTCCTGTTCAAGGGGTTGCTATTCCTGACCACAGAAATGAGGAATGTTCAGTTGTCTCCCATCATTCCCTTGACTAATCCGAGGAAATGCCCCTGACATTGTATGCAGTTCACAATTCATATTTTGCCCTTTTTACGCTTTATCTTTTACGCAAAATGACAATATGACCCCTGAATTCAGAACTGTAGTCCAGTGTAATCATTTCTAAAGCTGGCTGATTTTCACTTCATGGTGAATCAGTAACAATACCAGTAAAGGCCGTCACGTAAACTTTGCCATCTGTAGTAAGGAATAGGTATCCATGACGACGGATTTGGGAGGAATGACCACACAAACAAGACTCTCATTCTGCCGCGGTAATAAGATATAATGCGACTATTAAGTAAGACTGGATAGTAATTTAAGCCTCTCTGTGTGTGACCTGTAAGTACAGGTAGGACGTGAGCAGTTCACATGGAGAGATGAGACTTAATGGACTCGGTACAGTTAGAACAGGAAGGGTCCCGGTCGCATGTCTCTTCCCGTTGATAGGCTTCATCTCCTCTGGTGTCGCCTATCAGATCGCTCGCCTAACCAGGATCGTTCGGGGGCGGGTCCAGACGACAGAATCGGTTGGGAAACCTCGGTTCAGTTAGAAATTTATACTGACAGAGGATTTGAGTCCACGAAAACCATCGCCCTCCCACATATCGAACCATTGTGGAACCATTTCTGGCATTATTTGCGTCTATCTCATAACGACAAAGAAAAAAGTAGGAGTATACTGTAACACATTCAGCGTTATTTTTACTGTCACGATTTACAGAGCACAACCAAATTTTAAGGACGTTGGTTTCGCTTTCGTCTTTACCCGATGTTAATTTGATTGGACTACATTTTCTCGGAACTATTTACATCAGTGGTTCATATGGCTTCAAGTAGGTCCTTGCTTTTGCACGAATGTCGTTTTGAATATTGAGATCATCGGAATTACCACGAAAAAAATGACTGAAACCTCTTTTCAGCGATTCTGATCATTTTGTCATTTTTTAATGTAAAATGAATAGAAAAATGGCAGGTACGAATTAAAGATAATGAATCCGCCTCCGCATCCACCTGATACAGCTTCCGCTCACCTATTGGCACTTAGTACCATTAGCTAATTCCACTCAACATATGGAGAAGACATGCTAAATAGGTTCCCATAGCAACGGAAGGGATCTGAACAGTTTAGTTGAAGGTTGTCATGGTGATTTAGTTTTCGTTTAGGTTGACCCGTGTCCCTCTCGTTATGAATGCTCGAAATATCGACCTTTTATCGCCTATTTCTTTTCCATTAGATTCTTTTTGCGATTTCAAGTTCCGAATTCAGAAAAAAAATACAATCTTGGGAAAGAATTATTAAATTAAATTTCTAAATTGTCATGCTAGCTTAGGACTTTACTTGAAAACTAGGGAATAAGACACACCTAAACCACCAACAGGTTTCCAAATTCTATTCTCATATTAACCATGTTTAAATCTATGGAACACAAAGAAACTCTGTCGGTTGGTTTCAAAACGACAGGATACAGATTTATTTACCAAAGTTCTGTTAATGAAGTTTGTTCGCATCCGGAACTGTGAATAGTAGACGGGGAACGTTTCCCTCGGGAGGTTTCGATTTCATTCACGACCCTTACATTCTTCCAACAGAGCTTCTTCCGACTAAAGTGGTCAATTCTCTACCAGTTGCTTATTATTTGAACTACATAAATGGTCATTAGTAATATATTGTTGCTTGACGTTTCTGCACTCGGGGTTTCTTGACAAATGAATCAAACTTTTGTAACTTGTAGAAAATATGGACGAATTGAGACTAATTTCAATAAAAAAAATGCTGAGTATGTAATATGTGGCAGGATGCTTGCATTAAATTAAAACGTAATGAAAGTCTGAGACTGAAAATTAATTTATGGTTGATCTTTTATTTATTTATCTTTGTAATTTGCAGGATTTGTGTCGACAGAGGATGCAGAGTAAGTCGTCGGAGAAACCGGAGCCGATCAATGTGGCGGCGCGAGTAGGGAGCGTGTCAACCAGCGAGGCGGCCGTCAGGAGTCCCAGCTCTCGCAGCTCAACGTCATCATGGTACGTAACCCTTTGTTAATTCGGCCTTACCCACTTAGCTCGAAATTGTTTTGTTCGTATCAGGATAGAACAGATATGCCAGAATAAATCTGTAAAAAATAATCTATTTTTATTGTGGAATTTCCTGCCTTCAATATTCGCCTCACTTAGAATCCCCCTCTTTTAGTCTAGATTTTTTTATTAAGAGTAGAACTTACATATAAGCGCACAGATGTATCTCATAGTCACCAAATACCTAAAATCACTTAACGTTTGAATACAGAGCAGAATCCATCAGTTCCCTTTCTTCTACCTGTCGACAAATAGTATGGTTGTAGACGGATCTAATATTAAACATACTCGTATCTATCTATTCGCACATAGAACCCCATCTCTCTTTTCCCTTAGATTTATGAATGTGAGATCACACAGCATTGCTCCTCTTACTTGTCGCATACGGAAAAAAAGCAAAGAGGCAATAAAGTACAGAATGAAATTCCTCATGGGAATAAAGCTCTGCGAACTAAACGATTGAAAGCTTTAAGATTCACAGTCTGTGATGTTTTCTTCTTTTTTTTTTCTTCTTTTCTTCCACACAACAAACGTGGAATTATTTAAACGCTTTTCAGTAAACTTTTTATTGCATACAGCAGGCCATTTTCTAAATATTTCAGGTTTTTGAGTTTTTAATCACATATATATTTTCTATCCATACACGCCTTAATCCTTTGATTTATGTGTTTTCACATTCGTTCAAACAAATCCTTTCTGGTATCATATCTGCTTGTTTGTGAAGTAGGGGGAACATATGGCCTGAGTGAAGTTTGGGAAGATTTAAAGCATTTTGGAACATGGGAAATTGTCGCAACCAGACACTCGTTCCTTATCAAATATTCATGTCTGAGTTGAGATTTTGAAGGGAATTCCCTCATGCTCTGTACGGCAAAGATGTTGTTTATTGCAGAAATGCCCCTCTGCATTTACCAGTGCATTTATTTCTCGTTCGCTGACAGATTAATGGGAAGGATTCTTCACCACTTTGTTATTTTATGTCGTGTAACGTGAAGACGTTTAACGTTGAAAGTGATTTACCTGTAGATTTCTAAAGTGGTTAGTTTCTCATTGGCTTTTCATGTCTGCTCTGGGTTAGCATATGGGACACTCATAACAAGAGACACTTTGGGACATTTTGCAAGAACAATCTGATAGGAAGCATCACAATGATCTGTTGTGTGTGTGAAAATCAAAAGTGTTGTAGTAGTACTGAATGCTATCGATTGCATTGTTCTACCAGACTTGTAATGGATTGCAGGTGAATGTCAGGCTACTTGGATGAACGCTTTTCTTGTGCTTTTTTTTTTTGTTTGCGAACGCTTTTGTGTGTGCTACAAGATTCTGCATCTTCTTGCCTATCCTAGATTAGTATACCCGCGGACAGTACAGAGTTTAATCCAGCTGATAGCAAACAAAAATGATTCCTGTTACAGAAACGTAGAAATCAAGGTAGTAGTCGGCCATGATTTTGCCTCGAGCAGAAGAAGCTGATTCTAGTCTAATTGAAGGACTAATAAGTGCTGATATAAGCTGCCGATACCTGCTGTTATCCTCTATGGATTCGCACTGATTTCATCAGGCCCGTTGGAAGCCATAAAGGTGTGGTTGATGGGGCGGGGAGATTCTGTACATTAAACAGGATCCAGTATACAAATTTCGTTACCATTGCATTATTGTAGATCTATATGGTATATAACACGTAGCTTCAATATTATTCAATACAATTGGATCCGTAACCTTGTTTCCATCATGCGGGCGTGAACACATTGACACTTCCCAAATTTTCAGAATTAGAGACTGGAGAATGTGGTCATAGGTTGCAAAGTGAGAAGCTATGAATGGCTGTCATGTAGTGGGTATGAAAGGCCGAAAAGTACACTATCGAGCGCTCTGAAGGAATTAAGTTTTAATATTGACATCAATTTCAATTACTTCTACTGTGTTGGAACTTTACTTTCAGTGTTATGACGTTCCTTAAACACAATGGTCACTCTTTGCATGATTGAATATAAGTTAGAAATATGATGTTGTTAACATGAAATGACAACAAAATGTTGCTCAAATTCCCAAAAGTGAACGCGCTATGAATTGTCATGGGTACATTGCATTTGATGGTCACTTCAGAATAAACATGTCATCATTTAATATATTTTGAAATGTCGAATGCACTGTAGACCAATTTGCCTGTCAGTAAAAGGACTTTAGGTCGAGCCCCCTTCGCTTTTGTTTCCGACAGGCCTTGGCAATGGATTCACTGTGATTTCAACGACCACTAATTAATTCCCATCTGACTTGCTCTTACTGTGTGTTCAGATTGCGAGGGAAAAATGCCATGATTACATTTTCAAATAGGCAAGTTTTTCAAGTAGGAGATAACAAGGACTCAGCCATATTCTTCCCATCTCCCTCGAGTGCAATTTAGAAAATTGCCCGCCAAATAAGGAGATGTGTTGATCACGTGTTTGACAGGCATTCCTGTCGCTTCCCTGTACAATGCTCCTCTCTCCTCAACTCATGAAGAGTTCTATTTCCTTCCTCCTGGCAGCCAGGAAGAAAAGAGCTACACATCCTGGTGGGTTGTTTCATGACAGGTTCACTGATGTTTGATAAAATTTGATTAAGATTATTTAATATAAAGGGGAAAAACTCTCCCTGATGGGAAATCCAATGCACTTGTCAAAATTGAAAACTCGCAACATTTCAGAGATTCTATATTTTCACTGCTTCCTCAAAATTGTTGAATATTGATTCTGATGCATCGAGCCTTAAAACTAATGAATGTTATAATCTGTTTAATGATAGAGTTGCCTTAAAAGCTGTAACACACTGATTATTTAAAATGGGTTTTCCATGAGAACGCTGTGCAGAAGTTATTCTGCCCTCAGAAGATTCCCTCGGTGTTTTATATGGATATTTGATTGCATAAATGTGCTGCAGATTGGAGTTGATAGTTATTTGCCATGGGGACAGGTTATTAGGCTTGGGACTACTTATTAGCAGTGATGACCTCTTGCTACATGTTGGTTGCATGCTCTGCAAGCTCTGTCACTGGGAGATTTTTAGTAGAGCTATCAGAACATCCTGTCAGGGGATTTCAGGCACAGTAAATGTCATGGAGGGTCTGGAGAGGGGAATAAGAGAGAGGTTGCTTCATATATTAAACTCATATTGGTAATGAGTAATACAGGGTTGATTTCAGACAACTGTTTCTGTTATTTGAAGTTGTTGACCAGCAGAAAGTGATATGTCCTGTTGCAAGTACTGAAGAATCATTTTGGTCCAGTCTATTGCCGAAACAGCTTTCCAGGAATTTTATTAGTTTCAGGCGATGTAAGACTATTGTTATCTTTGGCTGGGTTCTTTATAGTTAATGTACTGAATAATCCGTGTGTCTCTTTTATCTCCTGCGTCCTTTCTGACTATCAGGGAACCAAGCCTAGTAAAGACAAGCTTCAGAAACAGTTGTGTTACCGTCGTGACCACCTGTCAATCACCCTGATTGATGGGACATGCCTGTTGCCATGACAGCTCACGGATTAACAGGAAATTGTCCAGTAGGTTGATTGGATGAACCTGCAATGGAGGCAATATGGCTGACAATATTGCATGCACAAATGGAAGTCTACGAGGTAAGGTTCATTTCATGATAAAATTAGGTTAGAATTAGATTTCAGAATGATTCAAGAGATAGTTTATTCTTGCAGCGGCATGTTTTCTGGAAAAATATCATTTGTAGCAAAATGCCTTGAAAATGTATCGTATGAACTACCAAAACATGAGTATTCACACTTCCAAGAAATTAACATAGTCTTTCACATATGGAACTTGTCCAGAATCAGCAGAAGATTCAAATATTTTATTTTGTGCATATAATAGGTTCGTTAAATCTCCTAAAAGGAGAGGGATAATATTGATACTTATAGTTTGTCATTAAAATGTACTGGAAGGGACTTTCAGAAACCTTACACAAAATGAAACCTTACATGTTCATCCTCAGAGTACAGGTTGATAAATTACCAGTCTTTTAAGGAGGCTTGCGTGAATTAGTTACCACAAATGGGTTCTTTCACATTTTACAACATCTTGCAGTGGTGCACTC
>JBCAUG010246573.1:0-18479 GCA_038406175.1 Haplosyllis leylae
ATTTTCTAATTCGAAGTAGGTATTGTCTAATTCAAACTTTAAATCAAACTCAATCCTAAATCAAAGACTTAATTCAAAGTAACCTGTAATTCAAAGTTTCTTTCAAAATTTGAATTACAAGTCATAATTTAGTTCAAATTTCCACTTAATTTGAAGGAAAAATTGGACATTTGGGTCCTTCGAATTAACCGGATGAGACCTGTATTGAATTGATATAGCCCTCAACGTGGCCGGAAAGTTTTGGCTTATTTTGCATTTTCCAAAATAAGCTTATGTAGTCTTAAATTGTCTGTTGTTGTTATCATCGTCATTGTCATATTCTATGGATAGCCATCGTGACAATATTACAGATAGAGACTTCACCTTCTAAGGTCTGTTAATTAAATGTTATGTAGCAGTCACTTTCATTGGTTATCCTAAAATATGTACATGTAAAATTTGCCACGAAATTTACTTGCCGTTTTGTTTTAATGCAACTTAGATATGAATTGAAATTAATTTCAGTAAAATTTTGTTTTCAAATTTAATCAATTCAAATGCTACACCAATCACAGGTCGAACTGAAGCATAATGCGACCACGTCGACCTTATTATTGCAATTAAAAAGTGTCACGAAACTTAAAAATAAATTTTGATGTCATCATCAATATCTGATGGTAGCTGTACTGATTATAACATGACCCTGCTATCCAGAAATGACATTTAGAGTTTATGGGGTAAGAAATTCTGTCATATCTGCCAGATAAAACGATTCGAGACATTCATATCATTTTCTAGTAAAATTTTATTGATGTTAATTTCTCCTTTGGGACAGGTATCTGTTTCAAATGCAAATTTAACTATGTCAATCTCTAAAATTTCAGAATACGGACAGTAACGCAACGTCCACGGCACGAATTTAACTGTTTTCAAATCATCAATGTTTCCTGTTCAGCGATAGCGGGAGATGTAGTTGTTATTTCAGAAACAAAAAAATTCGTTCCACTATTTTTTATTCAGAATATAAACCAATATTACATAACGTATGTTCAGACAAAATCAATGCCGCAAACCATTTTAGTATATATTGTGTATGCATCGGGACAAATCAGTCCTATTTTTTGAGATGAGTTTCATTGCTTCTGGTGCGACAATCATTTGTATGAAATGACCGCAATCAGCTTAATTCACAACTGAGAGTTGGAATGTGCAGATTTCCCGGGTAGTTCTACAAAAAGTCTAATAATACTTGATCTTATGGTAAAAAATTCTTTCCCCGTCATGTTCTCACATACTCCTCAAATTTCAGTAATTTTACACTTATTCCAGATCGAGCAAATATTAAAGTGAGATGGAGTGAAGAAGTAATGTTGATGGAAGATTTCCAAATTGATGGGTTTCGGTATTGTCTAACAGTGTAAATTTGATAATGTCTATTCATTCTATAAGCATCTTGTGCTTCATTAAAGGAAACAATGCTTCCTTCCAAACTATTTTAATCATACAATTAGATTATGATTTCAATTTGCTTAGGTTTAACAATGAATTCATTCCTGAATTGGTACTAATTGAATAAGACTGAAGCACATGGAATTTTTAATACATTTCATATTAGATTATTATCAAGGAAATGTCATTTGTGATTTTCAAAAAACCCTATAATATTTGCTCTTAAATTTGATTTTCTTTTCACATTAATTACAGCCTGTTTTGGTAATCCATTGAAATGACAACAATGTTTAAATGAGCATTCTGCATAAACGTAGTTATCTGTTGTCGATTGTGTACTCCAAGAACAATCTCAGAGAGGAGTTATTTCAATGGTAGTTGAACAGATTTATTAGTCTGCCTGAAAGCAGGAACCTTGAGCTATGAGGGAATGATATTAAGAAGCTGCATCTTGACTAGATTGTGTTATGTCAATGGACTTTTGCACAAGTGTAGGAAGTGGCAAGGCTGAGACTAGCGTTGATATTTCCATTAGAAATATTGATCTCTGACAGGAATTGACGCTTGCAATCAACAGCTCAATGCGCAGAGACACTTGAAAGATACAGAAAACCGTGAATCATTTTAAAAGGTCTAAATAGACTAGTTCAATACTTAAGAGATCAACAGGGACAGACATTTTGTTTTCCATACCCAGAAGAACAATAATGTCTACCAATGGATCGATAGACTAAACAGTTCTTTTTTGTATTTAAGCTTCACAAGGGAAAATTCAAAAGGGATTTAAAAAACAGCTTTAAACGTTATGTGTAAGGAATTGTATTGCATACAGAAAACTTTAAACGTTATCTTACAATAGTCAAATGCTAAGGAATTAATTTCAAACGTTATTCTTACAATTGAAAGAAGCAGACAGGGGAATCCCCTTTCAATCTAAACAGTATTTGGCGGAGCTAAGCTGCACAGCACATTGGAAAATGTTTCTATGTCTCAATTAGTCACATGATACAAATGATAACACCAGTTTCGTTCCTGAATACGGTTTCTTCCAAAGAAAAAGGTATAAGGAGATAATGAGAAAAGAAAATAGAGCTGTAATGATAAACTTGCTCAATTGATGATTGAAAGCAGAAATATGAATCACTGGAACATGTCTAAGGACCACTTTTCTACAATAACCACATCTCTGTTGCTACAAAGTCAATAAAAGAGCAAGGGTGACCTTTTTAGCTCCGCTGTTATTGATGGGATTTGGCTTTTCGCTTCATCAAAACTGTAGTAAGATTGAGTAGGAAAAGTTTGGTGTCCTTTGAAACTTGTGCATGTGTAACGTGATTCTGGACTAGTTTAAAGACTCTGAAAAGTTGCTCCTCGCCATAACGTACATAGCAAATTAGATTTGGAAGTGAACACACAATTAAGACATTTTCCCAAGTAATAGAAATAAAGAATTGAACGTCCCTGACCAAAATACCACCACCTATAAAACAACATGGTGGAGAGTTTTTTTCATGCACAGTGGGCGACATAATTATTTCCTGAAATGTTCACGTTTGGACAGGCAACTTCAAAAACTGACCATGGATATTAATGTTGCTCAGACATCTATCTCATTTTAGCTACTTGACTATGTATAAACGCTGAAATGAATTGGAAATCGGATCGGGAGTTCATACAATTCAAAGTGATGAGACTTGGGATTATCTGATGGAATGGTTGATGCGTCCATTTCATTGTGCAGAACAATGAATATGACGTATTGTGTCTGGATGAAGAGCATGTTGGTTATTGGAATCTGACAACATCAAACGTGCAAGTTTTTAAATTAAATTGCATTGAGGTACATTCGCACGTTAAAATGTATGATTAGTTCTGAGTCTGAATTAGACAACTGATTGAGTTGAATTTTAAAGATTTCTGAGTCAATATGTGTGTATGCTGTATAAAAATTTGGGACTGACACTATTTTGATCCAATACAGATTGTAAATAGACTATAAGGTCTAAAATGACCATAAAAGCTTTTAGTATTTAAAAGTTTCAAAACATTAAAGCAGTGAGAAATGAAAAATAGGGAAACCACATTAAAGAATGCACAAGTCATCCGAAGCAAGTGCTTTCTGACAGCTGTTAACAGTTCATTTACACCCCTCTGCCCAACCAATGGATTATAGGGCATAACATGCAATGCGTCACTTTAGGAAAAAAGTCAAACGAAAATTTACCGAACAGCCCAGGAAGGTTTATTGCAACAATATATTTGGCTGCAAATAAAGTCTTTCTAAAGAAAACATCCCTGTTTCAGAGTCTGTTCAAGCTGATCGATTGACCTTGATTCATGCCCTTTATTGTAATAGGTACCTTATATCTTTCGTGTCTGGATTCTTGTTTAAACTGAATGTTTAGTCAGTGTAGAAAAGATAATGAGACAACTTTAAAACTGTTTTTTTGGATCCAAGATCTCAGCTGCGCAGTATTCATAAAGTACGTGCATATTCTCTTTTCAGGTTTTCAGGTACTTGATTAGCATAATTCAGTGATTAATAGAATACTAGAATACTAGGATATGTTAGTTATCCTAAATCATGTTCTAAAAGAGTTAGGGAAAGGTTGTTTTCCTTTTTCAGTTGAGAGATGATGACGTCAGTTATGGTACCCGTTAGAAGGATTGTGACTGCTTTATTTTCCCCAAAAATTCCAAGAACCTCGTGAAATTGAGGAAAATTTGGTTCATTTGGTTGGGGGGGGGGGGTACCGGGTACACTCTAAAATTCGCCACTGGATATTTTCACACATAAAGCCAAGAGGACGGAAAAGACAGCACTCAACACGGACATGATTCTGTGTCAATCTGCATGTTCAATTTCACTTTCTTTTCAAAGTCAGTGAGCGTCCTAATGGCATTATGCAACAGAAATCTTTACTTTCAGAAGGTCACAAAACATGGACAAATGAATCATTCTGAACTCTGCAACTCTGCAGCACACAGGGACATTTTGCACTGTTCGTACATTCAAGAAAGTATTTGGAAAACCCCAATCACTGAAGAATTTCACTTAGGTGGCTCGTACTATTGGGCAAAACACCTCGAAATATGCCTAAAGCTGCACATTATCTGTTATGGACTTCTAATTAAGTGCTTGATGGGTCAGCCAATGGTAACAAAGGGCAACCATATTTAATGTCCTGAGGCTATCATTCATCCATAGTGTATGAAACACCTGACATCGTGCACAAAACTAAAAATTCTCCATTATCTCCCTCTACCTGACTAGTTGCTAGTGGGAAACAATTGCTAATCAAAGACAGCCAAAGATAGCTCTTAATGTTCTGAAACTATACTCCATCAATGATGAGTAAAACACCTCAAAATATGCCTGAGACATAAAATTTCCTGTTGTAGAGGTTAATTCAATCCAATATGACACCGTGGAAAGCTTTTTGCTCAAAACTTTGACTGCTCCATGAGCAGTTATATGATCTAATTAGATCTTGTCCGTTTGATAAACATGTTTTTACTTTGACTGTTCAATTAAAAAAATACAAAGCTTTCATTAAAAAAAACATAGTTTACAATAAAAAAATAAAACAATATTTTGAGTGAAATTGAAAGGTGTAATATTTGGATAAAATTATGTGCATTTATTTTAAGGGGACAGCATTTTTATGAGAATAAAAATAACGTTTTCATAGAAATCATTGTTGGAAAAGCACGTAGATCTAACTTCCTATCATTCTAGAAATGGATTGATTGCCAGATAAAATGTATCTATTCTCAGGTTACTCAGAGGAGAATAACGAGACAGCAAAACACTGCGATGCAACGGGTGCAGTAAGCTGTTGAAAAGTGATGGCACGCGTGTCTTTGTACATGCAAGTGTCTCCTATTGCAAGATGATGGAGAGTATTGATATGATTTATATGAAACACGTCGAAGAACCATTATCTACAATAGCCACTTTCCTTTTATGGAAGTCAATAAAGTAATCACTCCAGCGCTATTGATGGAAACCTCTTTCCACGTTGCCCTAAATCTGCTTATGAAATAATGTAAATGGGGAAAAGTCCATTGAGGGACTTGTCTTGCCCGGCATGAGCATTCTCTACAGTTTTGGAAATTTCCTTGACAAAAGATAAAACGTGTGATGCCGACTCTGGTTCTCCTCCTTCCAATTTGCAATTCAACACTGGAGGCGATGTTTTGACTGTGTGGTTTTATCGCAGAAGAATGTTGAATTCAGGGTTGATTTCCGGTTTTAACATCGATTTGGTGGATAACACATTCTCATGGAATCGACAAACGTTAATTGGCAGAAAAATGGTAGTTTCTTGGAATTTCATCACCTGGAATGTTTCCACACCGTCTCCAAAATAAAGATTCGCTACCATATTTCTTTCAAATTGTAAAAAACATCAAAATAAATTTAGGATATATCAGGAACTTTGCCGTGCACCTAAAATATCTCGAGATGTACTTTGAATTTCCTTTTAAAGGTTTTTCATTCCTTTAGACTGAAACATTTGGAATATTTCATATTGTGTACAATTGGACAGAATTTATGAAAAACTCGATCAAACTCTCTGTTTCCGATTTTGTTATTTTAGCAGCTCATGCAACAAGGACTTTCAAAAGTAAAAGATTCATTTATGTCTATTTGAGATCACGTTACAAATCATCATTTGGCGGTAGGCAAACGATCTAAAAAAAAGAAGGGAAGAACTTTCGTTTCTTAGCAAAGTGAAGTGGACGTCTACCAAAGTCCTGCGCATAGAGCTCGATGGGCACACACCCTAATCACATTGTAACCACTAATCTTTTGTATGGACACCGGTTCCAATCTTACAACGACATCAAGGTTATTGATTGACAGTGAAAATTGACTTTCTCGTAGCCAATAACCAGTCAAGATCCCATGGGACTCTGAAGACTAAACTCTTTATTGGGAGTGTTTTTTCTTAGACTGCTTACACGTGTTTATGCTCACCGTTATCATCCTATGTAAGATATCCAGCTCGAAGCTTTTCCCTTGCGGAGCGTTAACCCCGCCGAATAGTTTCAGAATCCAGATGTTTTATGAGCGCAAGTCTGGATATGACCGAGATCTGCATCTCTTATATCTTGAAAGAAGTACACGTTAAGCATAGTCCATTGTAGCATATCTAATGACAAGTCTTGAAGAAAATGGTCTTTCGTTTTAGAGGCTGCACACTGAAATTCAATCTTGGACTGCAGAATAATTAACAGATGGCAAAGATACTGATGTTTTACAGAATTCAAACCTGTGATAAGCTTCTTCGCATGATGAATGGACAACAGCAATATGAATGACTGGAATATGTCCCAGGACCACTTTTCTAAAATAACTACATTTCAGTTGCTACAATTCAATAAAAGAGCAAGGATGACCTTTTTTGCTCTTGTGTTATTGATGAGATTTGGCTTTCCGCTTCGACACATTTCGTCAAAACCACAGTAAGATTGAGTAGGAATGGCCTGAGTCCCTTCTTATTGTCAGCACACACAACTTCAGCGTAAACGACATCACTGGAAGAATGGTGTTTACTAGTCTCATTTGATGATACTTAAAGCTAATAGATATTCAAATAATCCATCCATTACCATGGCTCCTATTAAATGTCCGTTCATTGGATATTGGGTAAAACAGCACATCACTTTCCGTACAATTATCTCAATAAAGGGATTACTAAACAAAATTCTAAGACAGAACAAAACCATTTTTACTTTGAAACTGTTTTGAACTTGTAGTTGTGATGCCTGCCTGAAAGTCTCAAAGCCAAAACGGATCTTTTGCCTACTTAGTACACTTCCTTGTTAGCTTCGATATTGGGTTAACTCCTGTGTATGCAATTATTTCAGTCTTAACTAACAGATTTTAACTCCCTTAAAAGACCAACTGGGAATCCTGATAATGAAACATAACGGGGGGATCACGCTGATACAACTTCTGCGTGTAACGGGGTCATTTATGTTTCCTTGATAGATTTGTCCTTATTTGTGTATCAATACAAAGAACTCATTATTAGTTGTACTTGTGTTTTTAAAATACCACATGTCACAAGGCAAAGCCTCTTAAAGAATCCTCAGTTGCGCACGTAACATGTGTTTTGAGGCAACATTGAGTGTCTCAAAACGATTCAAGTCACGTGATCAATAGGGAATTCCAGATCAAAAGCATAAGCACTTCAAATATTAAGCATTACTTAGAACCCCTGAGCCTGGAAAACACTAAGCCCCCATAACATTAAAACCAATTTTATGGGCAAATGAAGAAATCTTTTTGGAGTAAAAGTGAAAGGAAGACTAGGGGACGGGGACATGTGACATGACGTCCACAAGGGCCTTGGTATTGAGTTTAATAATTTAAAGATGACAGGTCTCCCATTGCTATCCCCATCCGGTGCCTGTTCCTCTCGTGCCTTTTAACTATTGATGTAATGGAACCCTTTGATTTTTCAAGTTGTTGCCAGCCAGTATGAATATAAGTTGAATCACTAACAAGCTAATCTTGACATACTATACTGCAAAGGAAATTTATCAAATGCTTGATCAAAGATGCATACAAATTACACAAGAAAGTACCCTGGGCGCCCTCCATCCTTACCTGGCTGAGGGGTGGGGGGTTACCTGGGCACCCCGCCTTTGAATGGACATACACTCTAAAAAATTACCTTCCCGTCGTACTACGTACGCGGGCGGTAAAAATATAAGCGAGCATCCACTTCAGCTTCCAGAAAAATATTCTTTGCATAACGATTTTCAGCTAAAATGCTATTCCATTGAAACATGTGAACGTGGGTTAACAATTATTTTTAGATGCTTTAACCAGTAGGCAACGTGAACTGTTTCATAGTCCTGCTCTTTGATTGTTTGGCGTAATTACAAACAATGTCAGCGACACCCAGTAAATTGCACAGCTACTCAGTGATTCAGCAATAGTAAGAATTCAATCCTATAGTGAGCCTCCTTTTCTTTGGGTGTTGACTTCCTTCAAACACTTGTAAATCCTCGGTGAATTAAATGAAAACTGTGACTTAACAACATATGAAAATAGCAGTGCGTACAGAAAACATTGATGTTGTTGGAAAAGGAAAACAGGAAGAAAAAGTCATAATCACCAAGTACAAATTTAGTACAGGGATATGTGTAACACTGTGCTTCAGTCAGGTCTCACCTGAAGATTCCATTGTCTAATCGCCAAGTCCTTTTATTTCGCAAATCCTAAACATGCCTCATTGGATCACGAGCCCCCACGGGGAATTTTCACATTTAAAACACAGATAATTGTTCTTGTCTGCTTGGTTTTATGCCATAAAGGCTTTTGATCTCATTATCGTACAACTGACCCTTGTTCTTTATTTAAGATGAAGTACTTGTCGCAACATCTTCATGTCCTCTAATCATCACACTGCGCTGCTTCAGCACAAGGTTCTTAGGCCAATTGTTAGTTGAGGACGTTGAATCAAAGCTTTGCCATCCAAATGTCCATCAGTAGCAGAGTAAATGTATCCAAAAAGTAATTACCGATTTTAGAGAATCATACAGCATGTTGGAAATTCTAACAAATATAATCAACAGTTAAAATAGCAGTAAATGAAGTTAATAATTACAGAATATTAAGAAGAATCATGTGTTCAAGGATTCTGATATGAAGACGGACAAAGATCTGGTTCCACCAAAAGTGGAATTTCCCACACAAAAAGTTCTTTATTCGTGCAGATATTTGCTAATGTGGAAACCAAATTCATATTATTTTTGTTTGACACCCTAGGGAACATCAGTAACT
Source organism: Haplosyllis leylae (assembly GCA_038406175.1). Taxonomy (NCBI): domain Eukaryota; kingdom Metazoa; phylum Annelida; class Polychaeta; order Phyllodocida; family Syllidae; genus Haplosyllis; species Haplosyllis leylae. The sequence goes on from JBCAUG010246573.1 coordinate 9,233, forward strand.
TCTGACTAATATGACAGCATCAATAATTTCCTACCCATTTACAGTCAATGGGCAGATTTTTAAATAGATTTTTCCTTTGAAAAGTTCATAAATATCACAAACATTTCAGTATCCACTTGGTATATTATTAATAGTATGAAAGGGTTGCAAGTTGGAATTTTTTGCCAAATAGTTAATTTATCAAAAAATAGAAGAAATTTCAAATTTGGTTTGACCATGTCTTTTTTTAGACTAAAAATCTATCAGTAATTTCTGACAACTGAGCATAAACTCCTTGGCTTACATAGTAAGGACAGACCCAGAATTTACTGTTTTCTCTGTTTTAGTCCAAAATTACTAATGCCCAATCAGGGTGTTTGAATTTATTGATATGTATTTTCAGATATTTTATGAATGGTTAAAACTCCATTTTAATGGACGCAAAAGGTGTTTGCCATTTGGTAATTTTCTCATAGTTTTAGGCAATAGAGATACAAAATTTCATTTCACATCATCCAATCAATGAGAGTGCCACCTGTATTAGTGGTACATTAAAGATTTGTCTCTATCTTTGAATGCGTTAGCCTGGGGACAGGCTTATCAAATAACAGCACCTCAGTTCGTCTACAGAGATCGTAGTGGCACTAGAATTTTCACTTTCTTCTGATTACCCCAGTAGCGTTAAGTGGTTCACCGGAACTATGATTCCCACCCACTCATTCACGTCACTTTAATAATAGGTCATAATAACGGTTTGTATTTATTTCATAGTTCTTAACCCGGCAATTCTTTCATTACTCTCCGTAAAGACACGTTTTGTGATACACTTTGCACCCTTTGGACACCTTTGTGCCCTTTGCGCCCCTTTGCGCCCTTCATGTTAGAGGTGGTAGGGTTTCTAGTTTCTAGTTTCCAGTTTGTAAACATCAGATATCACAGTCGAGTTCCAGTTCACCATTTTCCTGTATCCACTCCTTTGAGGATGACAGTTACACAAATGATAAAAATACGTTATTTAAAACCGACGAGAGATATCGCTCTAAATTGTGAGCAAATGTGGAAAGTAATCGGGGTCTTCGGGTCGTTGCTTGAAAGACACCAGTGATGCTTTTCACTTTACGTAATGGATAGAAATTGAATTGAGGTATTTATTAACTGAGAATGAATGAATACCTCAAAAGAGATTGTTTTATAAGTGTATATAATGACACTGTTTGAAAATGCGAACGCACTGTTTGATGCTTTTTAAAATTTAGCTGAAAAGTGTAGTTTTTATTTTTCAATGAAGAATAAAGTGAAAACATCTTAAAATGCTTTTCATTTTGAAGTAGTTTTCAAGTAGTTTTTAAAGAGGTCAATTGCTTTGAAACGAATGAGGCAGTCTTGACTGGAAAAATGACAAGATGAAATGGCAAAGACAGGAAGATGGTTTGCTGCTGGAGAATTCACATTCATTTTCTGCCACGACTGCATGTTTGAAGCACTGCGTCATAATTTTCTTGTCACCAGCCTACAGCAACTGCATTAACCGTGACAAATATAGATATTTCTGGAAAGTTTACTTTGTGGATTTGTATGCCAGGTTTGGTAATTACATGCTTTACAATTATACTGCTGAATATTTACCTTACAAGACACAAATGTGAAACGGTATTTAAGTTGTCAGATGCGCAAGCCCAAGAGCTATATTAAGACAGCACGCAGTTTGAAACCTCAAAGTTAAGGAAATTGTTAGGCTGTGTATGACTGTTTCGCAAATGAAACTTTCGAGAGATTTTCACCTTGTAATTACCAGATTTAATCAGGAGTACATGAAGGGAAGCAGTTTTCGAATGCAGTTTAGGCATGTTGCACAATACATTTTGTGATGAAATTTTAACAAGTTTACTTCAAATGGACTCATTTAGGAATAATGGAATTGCTGGGGAAAAAAGTTTGAAAGTAATGAAATAGTGTTATCTTGAAGCTGTAACATTAGACTTATCACACTTCAGTCTTGGCACTTATCATGTCACTTTTCTCACCGTAGCCTCGCACACGAACAGAAATGTCGCTAATTTTGATAATTTCGTTTAATGACACCCAAGATGTGGGAACAGGCTTCGTAGTTTGATTTGATGTTGACGTTCACTTTTATGACGTTCGAGCTCAGGTTACACTTAAAAAGTTTTTGAAAATTAAGACTGTAGTCATTAAACAAGCTAAAAAACATGCGCACCAAATGATTCCAGTGCTGGATGTGAGAAAACTGTCAGTGAATTTGTTCAGAGCAACATCATCAGAAAAACGAAAATGAATTTCAAACAGTAATGTTTTTCGAAGTATTTGTTCGCGCTGATAACAGAACTTGAATTTGTTCATTTCTTTCATTTAGTTCGTAGAGAATTAATCAAGGCTGGGATTTCAATATCCAAAAATTCTATTATTTACCAAATAGAATCGTCTTTTCATTTTAAACTCTAATTCACTACAATTGCGGGATCTTTCGAACACATGATGAGCATGTGTTGCGTGTCAAGGAATAATTTAACAAATTGTTTCTCTCCTAGTCTTTGCCTCTTTTTATCTTGTCCTCTGATGCAGGGTACCTTATTAATTATTCAAAATGAGGCCAGATTGGTCTTTTACTGTCACTTACATTTGGCGTTATCAAACGTAAAATAGCCTTAGAGAAGACAGAAGCATTCTTAGTAATTCTGCCCACAAAATAAGGTAAAATCATGCCACACCTGGAAATTCCAAATATAGTCTTTGTACCTTCTTCATATGAACTTTTTATTGAACTTATAACAATATATGATACTCTATTTAATGAAATGCATAAGTCCTTTACACCGCCATCACATACCTTAGCGAATCTCATTTCCTTAAGTCTTTCAAATGTAGGCTACAAGGTACTCTCAAAATGAAATAAAGGAAAATAAAAGGAATAAGGCTTCGGTGGTCCATGGAAGCTTTTGCTCACTAACAAAAGTATTCACGAACTTACCAAATAAGCCAGCACCGATAGAACAAATTCTATTATTTTCATTTGTAAACTTTGCACCCTAGATTCTGAGCCAGTGTTTCAACTGCTATAAATTACACTGGCAATTCACAAACGCGTTATGAAAACGAAAACGGAACCTGTTTGCCATAAACTGTTTGGAAAATAATATAATAATGCTACAAAATTCCACTGGGTGTTTATGGATTATTATCATCTGAACCTCTAAACAATTTCTTTCAAGCGCAATGAAAAAGAGAAAGAGTACATGCTCTTAATTACTGCACATTCAGTACAGTTTTAACGATTAGCTGATGAAAAAATATGGGCATGACGAAGGATTGAAGTAAGAACAATGCCGAGCATCAGTATTGCTTTTGTGATAGGCACTTCATTCCTTTTAGATCGCATCGTTGGCGGAAGTGTTATTCAATGTAAACCCTCTTGATTTAGAATCTCTTATTACAAAACAGCTTGCCCTAGCTATCCATCAGGTACCAAAGCATCAGAATCAATCCTTATCAAGTTAATTCAAGTGATGCTAGTTATCTGTTTCACGGATCTCTGTCTGCAATAACCGTGTTGCAAATTTGCGACCACCAAGAGTCAAATTGCCATATAGATTTTCTGCAACACTCTCAAAGATATTTCTGCGCTTTAAACAGTATTGATTTTGGCATCATGTCTCTCTTCATGTGTGTTTGATCTCATCATCTCATACTCACCTTTGTTCTTGCTCTGGCATAATTACATTCGACAAGCATCTTTATAATGGCCCTATAATCACGTCAGGCTTCTTCAATACACAGCACTTAGACCTCTTATTTACCAAGAACGTAACATCAAAGCTATGAAAATGGTAAAAAGCCAATGCACCGAGTTTCACGCCATTTCGATTCAAAACTTAGCATGCTAGGCTCCTGTTAGAATCCAGAACAAACCGAAGATTTATCCACCTATCAAAATCGGGTCTAATCCTATGAAGTACGTAAGCACATTGTTAAGTGAGCCATGTTTAGGATTAAAGTTTGTGAATATAATATCACAAAATACCACGAATCACTTCTACGTGACATTCACTTTTAAGTAAGTTTTCCTGTTTTTGTGACGTGAATTTTTGTCACGTGCCGTTGGATTAACAGAAATAGTCCATTTTAGGTACACACACATGATGAGGTTCAGACAATTGAATTTTCATAAAGATTTTATTTCACTACTTCCTTGATGAAGGCGCTCCCCACAAGAAGCCTCAGATGATAGTTATCATTGACTTGCACAGAAAAAGTGAGGGAAAAGCATGTGCATTGTAGTTTTTGTCTCTTACAATTTATCAACGAAACCACACCCGAATATGTTTTAAATATTAAACATTTAAATCCGAGCAATTATCTACTTACACAAATGTCACGGGGCGCTCACACACGCCTCCTTTTGGGGTATCTGAATTTACACCATGATCGCATAGTTTTTTTTGTTCTAAATGTACATTAATTTTTACTAACTTTTCACTGTAAATTATAACTTTAACTAAATTTTATTACAATACGATATTGTTTAAGAAGACAAACAATTAATTTAAGTGCAATTTTATTAGACAAACAGGTGAATAAACATAGAAAGGCACTTCAATCATTCATCACTGCAATCAACAAAACAAATTTGGCTTGTCCTGATTAAATGATCAAATCTGATAACATAGTTTCACTTCGAGCAGATTTTTCATAACATTTACCTTTTTATTTTTAAATTCACATCAATTACCACTTTGTTCTTGTTCCTAATTTTCTTCAGGAACAATCTGGACCTTGCCTGAAGGTACTTTTTCTGTCTAATTTCTGCTTTTGTTTTGTTAACATTCTCAATCATTTTTTGTTAACATTCTCAATCATTTGGTTCACTGACAAAGTACCTTTGTCATCACTTTTGACGTCTGCCATTTCTTTTTCTAACTTTACCTTCTTTGTTACATTAGATCCCTTTGACAAAGTCAAACTAGCTGCCTCACATAAATTTTCTGATGTTCTCTTGTAAATCCTGACACAATCAGATTGGTGTTCAGTCACTTCTTTTATCAATTGTTCAGGAATATCACTGTTATACATATGACTTGCGCACATTGCTCTTAGAGTATAGTTTATAAATTTCCCTTTCAACCCAATTTTCTCACAAACATCCTTGACTGTAGTTTTGATGCTATTTACACCATAGGGTTGATCACAGTACCACAAGCTAGGAATAGGTTTCCTTTTGCATCTTAAGTACAATTTTTGACATTTTAAAGTGTTTGGTAACAGACCAATGTATTTCTTGAATAAGAAAATGGGACACCACCACTGGTTTTCAGCACCATACACAAAGACCTTCTTGCTTTTACCCTTACTAACAAGACCACCTTGATTTTTCTTTTGAAGAGGATCTTCACAATAAACTAAGCATTCCTTACCATGATTATCAACCTGAATACTAAACTGAGAATTGCAGCCTGGTCTATATAATTTGTTATGTTCTTCACCTCCTCTCAGTGTGCAATGCATTTCCATCATATAAATGATAGTTTTGAGTAACTTTTCAGGAGTGTCTTCACCCAACACCCCTGGTCAAACATTCTACTCTCATGATCCATTGAAATAACTTCAGCTGATTTCTTTACACCCAACCCCATACCATGCCTTTCCTTCATTGTATTATCAATGACATTGTGCAATTTAACAAATTCAGGCTGGTCAAGAACTCACCAATACACCCTCTCTCATGTAAGAACATTTGAATCATAATAGCCAATTCTCTAATAATGTTGGGGGGATACTCATCACCATTCACTTTCTTCACCTCTCTCACAAACCTACACATCACATAACATAAATCTGTCTTACTAAATTGACCCAACTTATCCAGATCAGCACGTAAAATTTCTGGACCAGCAACAGTGGTATTTATGCAATTCAACCTCCACTGACTGAATAAGTTAACAGCCCATTTAATCTTTTTTCTGAGACTGCAGTGCAAACTTCTTTTCACTAAAGTTCTCCATCTTGGCCTCTTCATCAGGAATTTTGAATGTTCTGACCTTCACTGAAGTTTTCTTTTGATGTTCAAGCACCACCTTCTTCTGATCCCAATCACTACATCCAGGCAAAACTGGTTGAATATTATCACCAGTACCTTCTTTCTGCACTTGTGAATTAGCCACAACTCCATCTATGTCCTTAAATAAACACACAAAACCAAACTTTCAGCTATTTAATCAAACCAATCCAATAACAATGCTACCAAACTTCAAAAAATAATTAGTAATAAACATAAAACTTACAACATGTCTAAATCCTCATCCGAAGAAATATCTTCACACACAACATTGTCATACAGAATGCATTTTCCTCCATCTTCCTCTAAACTCACAACATCACTGACTAAATCCTCTTCAAAATATAAATTCCCAACATCAAAACCGACTTCATTACTATCCAATGAAGGCACTTGAGTAAGCCATGACATATCATAATCCTCATCCATCAGAGACACACTTACTCCTTGACACACAAAACACAAATGACCAGACCACTAGCAACAAATTCAATCATCCATGACATCTCAATTCAACTTGAACTGTACCCAAAAAAGTGACACCCATTCTTAAATTTCCCACAAACCTAATTAAAGTCCCTTAAACTCAACAATTCTCTACTCAACACCACCCCATACAACTACATTTCACTTGTAAACTCAATAATTTCATGTAAAGTATCATTTAATAGTATTAAATGTATTTTACTCAGACGTTAACAGCAAAAAGCTTGACCAGTATCCTCAAGCAGGAGCTTGTCATTAAATTGAACAGTCATTAAATCTCTTCAATTTATTATTGTAGGAACACCTCCAAGAAGCGAAGTTTCATCACATAGCTCCAGTATTTCAACGTCGGCAGTTCAATCTATAGTGGAGAGATTAAAAATGGGCAGGCACCATTCCACAACCCGTGCTACCTATTACAGCATATGGAAATGTTTTAATGAGTTTTTTATTAAGTTAGATAGGAAGCCACCAACCTGGGAAGAAAGGCTCATTTTATTTGTTGGGTTTTTGGTTGACAACAATCGCAAATCGTCCACGGTGAAAAGTTATGTGTCAGCAATTAAAGTGGCATTGAGAGATGACAATCAAGAACTCAATGAGAACAAATTTTTACTTAATGCACTGACAAAGGCCTGCCAGTTGCAGAATGATAAGGTCTGGACTCATTTACCCATTAAAAAGCGCATGTTAGGTTGGATGCTTGCTAAGATAGGAGACATCTTCATTGACCAACCATATTTGGAAATAATGTATAAAGCTATGTTGGTGGCATCATATTTTGGATTATCCAGAATCCGCGAGATAGCCAAGACAAGCAGTAACCACGCTGTGAGAGCAAAAGACGTACAAATTGGCAGAAATAAGAAAAAACTGATGTTTGTTTTAAGGACCTCGAAAACACATGGGAAGAGTTCCAAACCTCAGATTATAAAAATTAACAGCATGGATTTTGACCCCACAGGTAGATGAGCAGTGAGCAACCAGGAAAGAAGTACTCTGAGTTTCTGCCCATTTGAGGTCTTGCAAGGCTACGTGCAAGTCAGAAAAAAGAGACGTTCGGATGATGAACAGTTTTTCGTCTTTCATGACAGGACCCCAGTATCAGAATACCATTTCCGTACCATGCTCAAAAAACTACTACGTTATCTCGATTTAGATGAGAATCTCTATGGGTGTCACAGCACTAGGATTGGCCGTTGTGTAGATTTATTGGAAATGGGTGTCCGTGTGGAAACTATCAAGAAGTTGGGTCGATGGAGAAGTTCCATTATTTATACCTATTTAACACATTAATATGGCAAAATTCCCTCTCTTTATAGGGCACGTACCAGCAGTCAGTGATGCATGGTTAATTGGTGACGCTTTCTTGTCTGAAATTTTCCACACCTTCCCGATGATCAAGAACAACGCCAAGACATCAAAAGAAAAGATACCATACTTGTACGATTTCTACAATGTTACGTGTTTCACCACCAGTCCTTTGTCTCTTGTCATGAGTGTAATTGCACGTGTAGTCAATTGCCTCATAAAGGCATTGAATGAAAATAATAAGATACCGCGAATGATTGTAATAATACCGGATGAAGACATATTGAAGTACATAGATTTCTATGACCATGGCATCAAGAAAGCATGTGTGGGTGTAATCACATGGATGGTAAATCAAATGGCATGAGCCATTAAAGCAAAAAAGGAAGATTTGAAGCATAAAAAGCCAGGCACTTTAGTTTCTCGTGAGCCAAAAATAATCTGGGTAGAAATGATCAATCATGTCAGGGGGAAAAGCAGAATACTTGCACTGCGGTCAAAATATAATGAAGTACTCAATGCACTGTTAGGTGATAGAGAAAACCACTATGTTATTGACATCAATGATGAGATAGCTGATGTAGCACATTTTGACAACTGCAACAGGTTGAATGGTTTTGGAAGGGTGTGTTTTTGGCATGCTATAGATCAGAAAATTGAGCAGTTCGATTTCAGGAAAATTACCCTTCGACTGAAGTTACACGGTAAAGAAGCACCAACTAGAACTGAGCAACGTAAATAACTTAACTTTGCGCTAATGTTCGTCTACATTATTGTTGTGTGATATTATATTGTTCGCATGGTTCGTTATACCGGTTATGGTATTGGTTTCCATTTAATTGTGTAATTCAACCTGTATATGCTATATTATACGTGGTACCCTGTATTGCACCTCAGTTTCATTGCAATTTTAACTTACTCACTTATTTGTGGCTGTTTGATACATGTATTTATTACTTCGCAATTTGACAATTAATTATTCATTTTAATATATATTTTACTCATGTATATTCTAGTGTAGTTATTTTCTTCCACTTTTTACTACATTGCCTTGGGGGAAATATACCGGTTCTGCTCATCGCTACGTACAACCACCAGACCCCCCCACATCAGATGTCCATCTCCGGTAATTTCAGTGGAAGACTAAAGCGTCAATTTCGTATTAAAGTTTACATGCAAACATACCCCCAGTGGGGAGCAAGCAGCATATGCATCTGATGTAATTGCATGAGCAAATGCAAGCCTTTTTTACTGCATTCAAGTGTAGCTGTTTTGATGTCGAAATAAATCATTCTAATTCATTAAATTTTTTGTTGTTGTCTTGTGTAAAGTATCATTTAATAGTATTAAATGTATTTTACTCAGACGTTAACAGCAAAAAGCTTGACCAGTATCCTCAAG
>JBCAUG010246684.1:0-18478 GCA_038406175.1 Haplosyllis leylae
ATTTCTTTTCCAAATAATTATTTTATGATGATTATGTCTTTATAACAGTGGTGGGGAAATAAATTTAGGAAAATAGAGCAAATTAAAATTATCAAATTTTCTTTCTACAGCCTGTAAGAACATTTTATTATTAACCACCAACTCATAATTTTTTATGAAATTCTTTGAAACCTAAATCATGCCAGAAAATGTATGATAATTTTCATTTAGTGTGTGTTATGGTTCTTACCACTGAAAGTTAATCACAAAATTCACAAAAAAGACATATTTTAAAGTAAAATAGAAACTGTACTGCATTTGGAACATGGAAAACCTTAGACTGAAACCTTGCTTGGATCCCTCCTTGGTATCTTTCAAAGGAATGTGGGTGATAATATGCAGGCATCAGGGGTCCCCAGGGTTAACGGGATGGGGTCAAAACATCACTTTGTGAAATCTAGCAAGGTTTTTCACACCCTAAATGAAATTAGTATTTAAAGTGATTTTTAGGAATTTTATGGGATAGCAATTGGCAACTTCTTTTCGGCAATTTGGGACACTTCCTATTGGAATTCATTTGTCAAATTTGGACTCAAGACAACTTATGACATCTTCCAGGACCCTTTTTGGTCAAATTTGAAATATGTCAATTTTTGGCATTTCCAAGGCCGTTTGAAATTTTGGCAAAAATGGGTACCTTCACCAAATCAAAGATATCTCAAAAACAGTGCACCATGTCTTGGATATTCAGATTTGATATAAGCCATGGGAATGAATGGGCTACATGGCTACTTAAGGGGCTGCTATGGGCCATCAAAGTGGGAACTTTGGTTTTTGGTACATTTGCAACACTTTAAAGGACACATGTCATTGACTTATTTCATGAAGAATCAGTCCATAGGTTTGGCCTAGGGTGCTCTAGATATCCTGGCTTGGATTTTTGAATATGTGACTTATTGGCCATTTGGTGGGCCATTAAGTGTCTATTTTTGAGATGTTAAAATGGGTATGGGTATTGGACATTTTGACCCATAAATTGGCATGAAGGTGTCTATATATGTGAATTTATGGAGCATTTTTTTATTTTTTATTTTTGGGTCCAGTGTCCGAGTTATGGCCATTCGAGTAATTTGGTGAAAATAAAAATTGTCCATTTACAGCATGAAGGCTCGATGATAGGGGTGCAATGTCAATTGGTGATTTGTAGAGGACCTATTTACCTACCAAAAGACACCTTTTGAGAATTTTTGCTATTTACAGTTTTGTCATAAACTGAGAAACTGTGAATTTTTTTGCACTTAATGGCTTGTAGTGTCAAGTACTTGATTATTTTTGTTGGTATATGTTAATTAGCAGGTGTACTATATCATTTTAAGTGATATTTATGTGAATTTAAAGTGTTCAGAGACTTTGCAATTTTTTTTCTTTAATTTTTTCAATTATGGGTGAGCAGTAATACAAATTTTTGGCAAATAACTCAACAATGCCTGAATCGAATTACTGAATATTCTGAATATAGTTAGACCCTAATAAGGTCTAATTATTCCCAAAATTTCAATTGAGTTGATTGAGTAGTTTTTGAGTTATTTAAGTTTTAGTACTCAGAAAAATTCCCGAGCTACAATTTTAATTAATTTTTATGCAATTTTTGCGTATCCCAAACTATCCGGAATCCCATAATGATGTCATTATGATGTCATCAGCAATCTATTTACAGTAACCAAAAATTGGACAAGAAGGGAAAATGGCATCCTCCACTTGGGAAATTAAAATCTAAATTACTCGGCTCCCTGTAGACATTTCAAGATGCCCTTTTGGCTATTAGTAGACAATAATTGTACCTTTCATTTGCCTGAGTGGGCCTCCCAACTTCATCTAGAAACACCCAAACTGGCCTGCCCTGTTACAGTTTGGAACCAATGTGTTGGAACCAATTGGAATCTATCAATAATTACTTTAATTCAAGTCATCATGGAAAAATCACTGTATATTTAGACAGAATACACCCATATCTATGTCCAGTTAAAATTTGGTTGAGATTGATGCAGTATTAACAGAGATATGCTCATGGTTCCAATAAGTGGAACCAATGTTGGAACTAATATTGGAACCAATGTTGGAACCAATGATCTAGTTGTCAAAAAGATGTCAAATGTCAAAATATCAAACACCTGGACTATGGGAGAGGTTCACAAAAAAAATAAATTGACATAATGAGGTTCACACAATTTGACGTCAATTTTGATGTCACATATGATGGTCACTAAAAACCCTTAAAATGTCCATAGAAAGTATTTTTGACCATTCACAGAACAGGAAGTAAGGAGAAATGTTGAAAATGGCAAAAAATGCATGCCATTTGTTTACTTCCTGTTGGGTAATCTGTGAATATCTCGTCCATCCCTGGGTATACTGTAAAAACTAAGACATCAGTCGGATCTATCCATAATCAAGTATATTTCTGCAATATTATTTTGCACACAACTCTTCTACATCATTGAAAATATCTTTTCTCATAGACTTTCGTACAGGCCTCTAATCAGAATTCTTTGCAACTGTCGCAAATGTCAGACTCTTTTGAAGTTCCTTGAGGATGGTGAAGTCCATTGGACGGAGGATTGGTTTAGGTCTCTGGCGCATCGGTCAGGTTTTCGGGAAAATTGGCCAAAAGTAGATTGGCATCTCAACAATAAGATTTTAAGAAAATTTTAAATGAAATGTTGCGCCACAATACTATTATTTCAAATAAGATGTGCAATTTCTCAACCGGACACCTCTGTACTTTCCTCATTTTCGAAAAAGTTTTTTTTTTGAAGCAACACAATTTAATGTGTAACTTTTTGTTCATTTGTTTGAGGAGGCATAAAATTGCCCGACTACTGCACCTGTACTTACTTTGGCGCAACTTTTGCCTGTTTTTGGAAAATTTAACCTTTGGGTCTGAATGCTCAAAAGCTGTTTTGCTTACTCAGTTGCCACACACGGGTTGGATGCAGTCAATTTAGCTCCGACGGAAATCTGCACTTAGGTGACTAATTTATTTATTGGGTACAACCAATATAATGGCGCGAGCCAATGGAGTTCTTCACGTAAAATGGTTTTGAGATAGAATTTTAGGCAGAAAGATTAGTTTGTTAAGATATATAAAAATAGTACAATAGACACTATCCAGTACTAAGGGAGAATATGGACAAAGCGGTTTGTTTTGCAAGCAGAACTTCCTGACATAGCAGTAATTGTATTTCAAGGAACTCTAATATGTGGATATATTTGTGTTGCTTTCACCAGAGGCTGTGAAAATACAGGAAAAAAAATATCTTCAAAATAACACCATCCTTCAGATAGATAGAAGTGTCATAGGTGAGTCATTGTTTCATTGCTAGAAATAAAAAAGTAAGATGTTGGGGATCATTTTTTACCACTTTACTGTGTGGAATCTGCAGAAGGTGGGTAAATCTATCCGAAGACCGAAGCAGAGTAGATTTTTAAAGTACACCGTAACATGCGTCAATATAAAATTGTGTGACCACCAAGGACTAGCGGATCCAGGATTTGGTCAAGGGGGGCCCAGAAATTTTCTCCGAGATTTTGCCGATGTAGCAAAGCAGAGTCGGGCGAGTGAAGCCAGCAAATATTGGCCGGGGTCCAGGGCCCCCCTTAGGGCCCTGGAAACTCTTGCATTATTAATTGTCAAATATGCATTTTCCCGCTTTTCTTGGTACTTTTTCTTCAAAAATTTGAACTTGCATTTATGTAGGAAAATTATACAAAATATATTTCAATATAAAAGATTCTGGATATTTTGACAAATCTGTGCTTTTGGTTAGGTTTGCAGGAACATTAGTTTGTAAACCAGGGGTCTGGTTCCACTTGGGGCCCGAGAAACTGTTGCATTTTTAACTTCAAAATATGTATCTTCCTACTATCCTGAGAAATTTTTGTTGAAATTTCCAAACAATTTTACATACAAATATTTATTAATTCTCAGACATTTTTTGTGTAATAATATATAAAAAATACTTTACTTATAAGATAGGTTATGGCTTGAGTTAATATAATGTAGAGGTATGCACATAAGATGGCATGATGAATTGAGCGAATCTAGAAGAATCTGAAAGCGAAGTGAGGATGGAAATTTTTTGAAAAAATATAAATTTAGGACCCTAAAATTCATTGTTTAGCTGTTAAATTGTATACTGGGTCCTCCAAATTGTACACTTGGGCCTCCAAATCTGGGGGTCGGGGGGCCGGGCCCCCGCACCCCCCGGATCCGCTAGTGCCAAGATACAAAAATCCGAAACTTTTAACTTTTGAACTCGTTTGTCACAGTTGGCTGAGAAAGCATTTCCAATACCCAGCATTCAATCTGCTGAATGAAATTTTTGACTGCTTTGACATTTTCGCCGAGTTTATCATTTGTGGATCTTCTAACGCTATTCAGCTGTCCACAATTAGTCCGGTTTCAACCATTCAATTGCTAAGCTTCCACTTTAAGGTTGCTGTACTCACTTGACCGTATGAAATAAATTATAGTGCAAATTGTAGACAATGATAATAGGAATTAATCTGTGACCTTTGAAAAAGATTCACCATTCTGTTTTTCAGTATTTGAATGATGAAGTTGGGGGTTCCAGGCCCATTGAAATACATGGTAATCTGTATTTTTCTCAACATTGGGATGGTGAAATTTCTTAAAAGTTTTAATTGTTAAAATGGTATTTTTTCAGACAAAAATATTTGAAGAAATTAACTTCTTTCTAATTCTAATTTACATATAACTACAATTTTAAACTGTTAATTAATTCCCCCTAGATATTTCTATGGACAACTGACATTCGGAATGCATTGTTATTGGTCAACTGGCCACCACAATGCATTGCAACTGACCACCATTCAATTGGGTTAAAGAGGGTAACAATACGGCTCGTGGTCAATGAAGCATAACTCTGTATTTTGACCAGGTTTTTATATCACAACACATCAGAAGTGTATGCTGCAACCTTAAATGGTCCAGGCCAAGGTGTGTGTAAAGAAGTATATGTTCATAATATTGAAAATATATAGTAGAATAACTTGTGATGTATGCTACTTTTTTCAATTCAGAAAAGGAACATAGTGGCAGTGTTGCTGGGTAGGGTGGTGAAGCCCATTCTCAGGATATCAGCTTGAACAACAGGTCAATCAGCCCTGATAGTACCCAAAGCAATGACTATCATGTATCCTCTTTTATTTTTTCCCAAAGTGAAATGATTCAAACAACACTGCCATAGGAACAGGTTATCCTGAACAGTAGTGCCAAATTTTGTTCCATACTATGTGGTCAGTGCCAGGCTAGCTGATCAACCTAAGATGCCTTGCAACTCATTAATTCCGAACTAAACTATTTACATATACTTAGAACTTTATTACTTGGAGTGTCAATGGTCTGATGAAAACCTCCGATGGAACTCAGATGACAAAGTCCAATGAAAAACCTCTGATGAACAAAAGTTTAAAATTTTAATTGTACATATTTGGATGTGAAACATTGAACAGAAATTTGTTTATTGGAGATTATTCGTTTGAGGTAAAATCGGAGCGTATTTTTACACACTATTGTGTTATTACAGAAATATCTTTTCTTTTTTGTATGGCTACAGATTATTTTGTATTTAAATGTTGCACTATAATCAAACGTCTTCGTTAAATTTGAGGTTAGATTTGCCTTTATACTGCGGAACTCAACAAATTCACTAAATTATCCAATAGTTATACGAAATACCATTTGCATAATTGTACTGCTTCTAATTCAGTCAATATTTTTTCACAATGACGTACATTGAGAAAATAATAAAACAGAAAGGGAATCACAATTACTTTTGACAGTTTTTAACATACATTTGTGAAAATAAAATTATTACCTCACTAATTTTATCAAATGTTTTATCAAGAACTCTATACTGGATAGAATTCATTATATTTGGAAGAAACCCACACAGCAATTGTGTTTTTCTCTTTTGCCAGATCTACTCAGATTGTCCCGTTGTGGAAAGAGAGATAGGGCTCTGTCTCATTGATCTGTGCATGAATACTAACAGGGAACAAAAGGACAAGGTTTCCTGTAGAAACCAAATTATATCTACAAGGAGTTGATTCCAATGGTCAGTGGCGTCAATAATGTGACCAGAGCATACTACACATAATCACCCGCAAAATATCACTTGATTCCCATGGATTTTGTAAATGTCAAAGAAATTCATATGTATGTGGTTGTTGTCGCAGCAGTTTGTGAAAGCTGTTTGAGGATTGGGGAGTGAAACGAAAGAGACAATATTTCTGACGCACTGCATTCACGCATTGTTCTGATTACGACTTCAAAATTAATTTAAGCAGCCAGTTTATTTGTCAACTACCATATAATGTATCTGCATCACATAATAAAGCTACATTTGCCTAATGAGGACTGTGTTCACAAGTTCATAAGTCGAAGAAGTATTGTTGCCTGATGCAGTTGCACTATTTACAGTTGGAGAACTTTGGTGTCTAAACTTTGATCAAATGATGCAAATAGCATTAGGAAAGATGACAACCAAACTATGAAGTTGTAGTGTTACTGCAGTAATTTGATGGCTGTCTTTTGTGTGCAACGTTGGCACCAATTGTTTCGCATTTATAAATTTATCTTCAAAAGGAAATCTATATTTTGCCCTTTCTATAAATACCTCTTTCATGTTGCGTCCAACTTCAACTTTAGATAACGATTTATTGATCTGCTCTTAATTTAATAATCTGTGTAATTCACCCTAAAAGTTTCCACTTCCTGACTGGCATTCCAAGAAGGCGATGCAGAAATACAGAAACTTCCTGTTTGGTGGTTGTTTGCCCCTGGGGAGCAGCCAAGAATAACCACACACAGGTTACTCAATTCAACAATGAGAAATGATTCATCAGAATCGATATCTTGATCCTTTAAAAGTGAGCAGCCCTCACGTGTCATTATTTTGTGATCGACTGCCTACACGATGTTCAAAATTATCAGAAAAATGGTCAATTATGTTGTCAATTAACAATCCTATTGTACAAGGGTCACTACCTGTAATTAAGCTTTGATGTGTTCATAAATTTGGTGCACGCAATGACACAAGAGATTGATAAGAACAACTTTTTCAGGAATGTGTGTTTTCTCTTAGCAATTGCACTTTGTGTGGTCTGTTACTTTCAATAGTTAACACCAAATGGACCCACTTCTAGTTTGCAGTTTTGAAACTTCCAACGCCAATTCGAGGGTGATCACGTTCATTTGTTTTCCCAAGGAAAGGCTTCAATAACCTTGGTAAATTTCTGCAGAAAGTCCTGCAAAGTCGGACTTTCCGAAGCAGCCAACGAATTCTATTCCCATTATAGTCCATGGGTCAATAGTTCTTAGCCCCTTTTCCCAAAAGCTTAATTAAGCCCCAAAGCTTAATTTCTTGTGAAAAATCACATCATCTCAGGACTAATTGTAAAAATTACCAGATATTTGAATCGATTCAGAAAATTCAAATTATTCTTGACCCTGTCAATTTTGACACTCAAAAGATCCTGACAAGTAAAAAATGTCCAAACTAGTTTCAACTAGTTTAATCAATAAATTCTAAGTATCACTAAATTCTGGCTAAGTACATGCATCGACTCTTAATTAGAAACTGATTAATCGATTCTGAGAAATTCTGACTAAATGTCAGTAAATTCTGACTGTGGCCAATACCAGTGAAGTGGACAGAATTTCTCTTTGGAGGGCTGACTGATCCTGTGTTGACAATTTTCCTAATATCCGACTTTTTTTTAACTTTAAAAGAACAAATATGGTCATAAAGCTTGAATCACACTACTAATGAACCACTATGAAGGAATTAATTGGATAAGAGTAATGGTAGAGGTTGCATGCCCAAAAATTCCCACTGATGCAAAAGCTAGAATTTTATGTATTTCTCAAAAATAGACTGGATTTACAACAGGGTAAATGAGGGTCAGACTAAAAAGTTTTGAGAGCCTAGAGGAGGGGAATATGATAAAGACAAATTGGACATTTCATAAATTATTTTAAGATGAATTGATCATTTCGCAAGTTATTCAAGTTAAATGAATGACCAACCAAAACAGGAGTACAATTCAGAAATCATTAAGACACCTTGCGGGAAGAATAGAAAATTCTGAATGGTAAGTTGCCTGTGACAAAATATTGTAAAGGTGACTCAGATAGAAAATTCTGACCAAAGTTTTTTTCAGTTATAGTCCGTTAATATTTTTTAACTATACTTAGAACTTAAAATGCTTTGAAGCTTATGAAGAGCCACTCACCACGGCAAAGGAAAGTTTCACCTCGCGCAATTTAATTCTGGCCCCATGCATTAGCATAGAATTAATGAATGTCTGTTACGAAGGGTTGGACTTGCTTGTTGGTTTCGTTTTCAGTATCGTTTTTTACAATGTTTGTCTGTTTTTCAGGAAATTTATTTCCAGGTCATGTAACAATGTGTGGAAACTGACATTTTCTTTTCATTAATTTATGAAATATTATCAGTATAATGTTACAGCTTCTAATTTTCATTGCCTGTCAAGAAATCTTAATCTCAATGTTACCTTACATAACGAGACGGACTTTACAACACAAGCAAAGTTCATTGATAGCTTCGTCTCATGCATGATGGATACAAAAATTTCTCGTTTGCCAATTGTTGCCTGAACGTTGATGGAATACAATGCACACAACCATGCGCACACTTATACTAAACGAAGAAATGATTGCCTCTTCATGTTTGTTCTTTGGTAATTAGAGATATATATGTTTTAGGATTTATTGTGAAGATTGTTTGTCTTACTTCTTGCCTTTTATAGATATTCTGTGTACATGTACAGATATAAATGTTAGGTAATGTTAGTTAGAGAATTGATTGACAGGTTTAATGTCTAATTTGGGTGACCAATCACATATGGAAATGAACTCATTCATTCATGAGTTCATTTTTCTGTACTGAAGTGTGAAAAGGAGGCCCCTTTCTTTTCATTGTAATTAAAATAATTCAAAAGATAAAAGGGGCTAATCCATTTTTGTAAATGATGCTATTTTTTTTATTTCTATGGCTTAAATTTTTAAGTATTTTTCCACTTTGCTTTCTTGTGTTTCATGTTTACCATTTCCTTTCCTTTGAAATATCAAGAAGCGACGGAGTTTCATTCGCTGACTCATATGCCCAACAAGTACACTGCATGACACAATGGAATTATAACCAGTTAAAACTTTGTAGTCCAAACCAAAAAGAAGACAAAACAGAGGATCCAATCAATAAGTTATGGCTCTGCGAGTCACCAAAAAGTCATAGCGTATTTGAAGTCAACATTGGGGGAAATGTGGTGGGCCAATCAGGTCCAAATAACTTTTTTATGAAAACAACCCATATTACAAAGACCGTTGCTGGATGTGAAGATGTAGTTTTTCTTTATATTGCTGTTAATGCAAAAATAAACAAGTTTAATTGATTAATTATTACAAAATACAAAAGAAGATTACAAAATAAGAGACCCTATCAAACTTTGGCCCAGAACAGTTTTCTTTGATTAATGTCTTGTGAAAAAATTCTATATACTTACAGATGAGAATGAATCTTGGATTAAGCAGTACAATACAATGCGTGACAGTCACGCTGCTGTGTGTTATTTTATGCGGCTGTTCGGCTTGTTTCATAAGAAATTGTCCAGCAGGAGGAAAGCGCTCTCTCGATACCACAGCCACCATAAACACTGATTTCCATTCACAACGACAGGTATAAACTATCATTTGTACTCAATAGGTGTGTCAAGTGATTGTGATTTATTATTTTCGCGTTTTCTATGAGTGAGTTTAATTCTAAGATGGACATGAAATAACGACTTAATCTAAAACTATCCGTAGCTGAAGAACTGAGTCAAACAAAAGCAACGATTTCCATGTCAAAGGCATGGGTTTTGCGAATAAACCATGTGTGTGGTGTAATTGTGTAGATTATAGTCTCACAAATCACTGAGATTGACACTGCATACGGGAAAACTATTACATCCACGAGGCAACAGCTTCCTTTTAGAGTATGTAGATCTACCCTTGGGGGAGGGAAAGGTTAGGCTTTCCACTTAAAATTTTCGAAAAGTGCATGGTGAATATCCGCATGGTCTACCATAATTCATAACCCCCCCCCCCTCAGCAAAGACTGGAATGATTATACGGAAGGGGGACCGTGGGCGGTACGCCTCATAATGTTAGTGCGAGGTCTTTAATATGTGATCAGTCTTCATGGGGAAACATTATGTGGAACTTCTTCGGTAACGAGTTTATATAATTTTCTTTAAATAATAGCACCATTAGCTAGCGTGTATGAAAGGTTGGCTGAGAGTGAAGGCAATTGTAATTACACGAACTTCCGCACACGCCTTCTGAAAAAAGCCTTGGTACAGTACTCAATATCAAATGAAATTATGTGAACTTTTCTTAAGCGTAGTGTTACCCCAATTCCTCAAAAGTCTTGTTGATATATCTCAAATTGGAAACTATTAATGATCAACCGAAGGAGTCCACATTGAATCAATGCTCGAAATGATTCAGCTGATAAAACATGAAGGAAAATTCTAATAAATTTGTTTTACTGGTACCTCGGCAACGAGTGACCTAATTTTTTGGATTTGGGAATTTGACTTTTCAACCTGCCACCACCACGTTTTAAAAAAGAAGGGAGCTATTACCCGTTTCCCCGCTGCAAAAACGAAACAAGACAAAGGTGTCCGCAAAGTAAAGACTTTGGTTTTTCATCGTCAGAGGCGTTGGCACCTCTCGGAATGTCAGTCAGTAACATTTGAAAGACATAACACAGAAAGTCAGATGTTCAGAAAGGTAATGTGTTTTTGTAGTGTTTGCGTTGTGGGATAGACGGATTAGGACAATGCATAGGACCAAATATCTGCTGCGGCCCTGCCATAGGATGCTACGTTAACACAATAGAGAGTGAAGTATGTCGGCATGAAAACGAAAACCCAACACCTTGTAGCATAGATGCTGAACTTTGCGGTAACTTGCCAAGCGACGGCTATTGTATGGCTGATGGTATTTGCTGCACTGATGGTAAGATTAGATGCCAGATTGTTTTTAAGTTCATGATCGTGAAAAGAAGATTTTAAAAGTAAAGCACCTTTCATTTTTATTGACCAATTTCTAAGGATGGTTCCACTGGCAATCTGTACATTTTTTTCTTGAGAGTGTGATTTTTTACATTTAAAATAATCTCGGAGGGATAACATTAGTTGAAAAATATTGTTTGTTATCCTATGGTAATGATTCTTAATTTAGATCTATTGTGTAGAAATAATATTTAACCTTTTTATAACTTGGTAGAACGATGTTCATTGGACTCAAGATGTGACCGAATGGTGAATTTGATTCCCGGAATGTCCGAAAAGAGATCCGCAAAGTTGACTCCAGAACTCTATAAGATTCTAAAAAGGATTCTTGACCACAAGGACTACCAGAAGAGAAAATGAGAGTAGAATATGTCACCTGTAGCTTTAAAGACTCAGAATTTATTCACACAGTTAAGATATAAATTAACAGGACAATATGGCTTGTTACTTTCAAAAGATCAAGTTATACAGCTGGGAAAAGTGATCAAACCGTTCATATTAAATCTGTACCACTATAAAATTATATTTACAATTTTCAGTCACCATTTTAGGTCTTATTGACACGAATCATGACGCAGATTTATGATTTATTCTTAGCTATGTTTGTCCATAATTAACAACTGTAAAAAACGCTTTTTTTCCTTGTACATAACACGAACTACTTGCGTATTTCTGAGCATGATAAAAAGCATATTGTTTATTGTATTTGTAAAATAATGATACAATTAAATGGTAGTCTCCTTTTGTGTAAAAGACCTTGTAAAAGTAGCCCATTAAAATATTTGAATAGAATCTATATTGTACAATTCTTCGGATTTATCCAGTTTAATTCATATGTCGCAGGTTTCGATCATTGTAAAAAGTAAATGCTGCTGATAATCTAATAAACTATTTTTGACAATAAATCTGCTTACTATGTGTAACCGAGTCATGCAATTACATATTATTAATGCCATGTGTAAAATATATATTTCAACCAGTGGTGATAACTTTCAAGTATGTAAGAAAATAGATCTATCACAATTGATATACACTTCTGGGTTTGTCTCTTCTTATTTTTTCTATTTTGATTCATGGTCAACATAAACGCGCCGTGGTAGATTAAGCACCTTAATTAAGCGGGGGAAACATAGAAATTGGTACTTGACAATTGAAAAGAACCGGAGACAAGATCATTGACCATGTACATTATACTTGTGTGATTAAGTAAAGAAGTAAATGTTCACTTGTAGTTAATGGCATAAACTTGTGTTTGATTACTTATTATTTATAGCATAATGGAAATGTACTACACGATCAAATTTATCTAGAAAATGGGCTCATTGAGTTAATAGCTGTCATCTTATCAGAGACATTGTCATTTGTATCAATGACCATAATAAATGTGTGAATAAAAACTTAACGTTAGTCACAGGTAACAGTCTGAAACTCTGATGTGGTTTGGTTACTAGTTTTGCACAGTCTGTCCAATGGTAACATGGATGTGGAAAACTAAAACCTTTAGACTCGGATCCTTGTGTTCCCATGAGTCTCGGATCAGTTTGATATGCCGTTCCCAGTACTTGTCATACCCTCCCACACCAAAACCTGACAAATATTTACAATTTTAACTCAGTTAAGGCTACACTCTGCTCCTTTGTCAAAACTGATACAATTTACAAGCTCTAAATATAGGCAATTTAAAACCTTTTGATATCCAGAAGCATTTTCAGTAGAGATGTGGGCAGTGGAAGACGGTTGATTTCTGCAGGTTCGGTCAGTCTAAGTATCACAATTGAGGACAATTTTTGCAAAGTTGTGTAATCCACATCTACTTTGTAAATCGCAACTTGCACAGGGCAAAGATGTCGCGAACTTCTCATCCTCCTGAAACTGAGTGTGTTTATTTTCGCTTCATCTTCACCACGTTTGCAGTCGGGCAGTGCCTGTTTATATTTGGTTATGGTACTTCCACTAAACTTTTTCCAAGTTATTAACGCTAAATAATGTTCTGTGTATGAATAAATCGGGATGATACCTCCTATGTTTGCTGTTGGCACCAGGGAGACTTGGTGAAGCAGATCAAGACCATAGGTATCTAATATCATGACTTTTCTGTAAGCCGGGTAAGGCTTTTTACCTTCCACGACCAGAACTCTTTGACCACCAGAGAAAACATTCAATTTGATGACGAAATTTTCGTCCTGTCCCACACTGCGATAATGTCCTTTTTGGTTAAACTGTACCTGATTAGAATCCCGTTTTGTTCATTAGTGATAGTAACGTCATTGGAGAAAACAGCTTCAGAAACACTCACAGCAAAAAACTCATCTTCCCTCTGTCTGTGGATGAAACACGACTTTGAGAAGCAAATGTTTGTTTCCGTTGTGTACCACATTTAATTTCTGAAAGTAGAAAAACTAACGTATCATAAAGTTCTCCATATTCCTATTTGACGCGAACTAATCAATGTTTTCATTGATACAAAGCCAAGCAGGCTAAATTCAGCAGACAAAGACAATAGTAAATGATGCAACAATATAGTCATGGTTCATGCAAAGCTATGACTAAAAGGTGTGTGCTTCAATGGGTAGAGCAGTGGACGTGAAGTCCAGATGTCCTTAGTTCAATTACCACAAACGTTTTCACAACATGGCAATACAGTATTTTTTTATCAAATTAGACAATTTTGAAAGACCAAATTAAGGATACCTAACCATAATGCAATGTGAACTCGGCAGGGCATGTAAACCCTTTGTTTTAAAAAACCTTTGCTGTGGTTCCGCAAAAGAGCTGCATAAGCGGATGCTAACGCAATGCATACGCTAAGAATTTACACAATGCCTTACCGGATATATAAATATTTCGTCCTTATCATATGAAATGTTAATTCTTCTGAGAGGGTTTTGATTGAATTCTTAGCGTATGCGCAACTTTGGGATCTGCGTCTGCTGTCATGTTCCTAACACACCGTTTGCTTATTGGTGGCTCGTTAGAGCTACCTTAGCGGTTGGTTTTGGTTTTCTGCCCCAAAGTTTCAGGACTATGGTGTGGACCCATGAAAGGCATTTGCTGTTCTGGGAATGTAGACATGAACGTAGATCTAGGTTCTACTTGAAGGTGGTGGAGACACCTCAACACTACATGTTATAATCAAACGTATTTGAACTTTTTGCACTCACAGGTGGTGGGACCCAAAATCTTAATTTAGACTTCACACCCCTTGCACCCCTTCACACCCTAGAAGTCTATAAATAGTGATGTACTGTTAAAAAACCCATCATTTGTGATTTGGCCTTCAGAGAGGTAACATCTATATACAAGGGTTTCAAATGGTGCAAAGGGTATGAAGGACTGCAAAGGGAGCAAAGGCGGGTGTAAAGGCTGGTAGGTAAGGTGCAAAGGCTGGTGAGAAAGGTGCAAATGGATGCAAAGGCTTGTCAGGAGGTGCAAAGGGGTGCACAGTCTGGTGAGAAGGGTAAAGGCAGATGAGAAGGGTATGAAGGCTGATGAGAAGGGGGCAAAGCCTGATGAGAATGGTGCAAATAAAGGCTGGTGAGAAGGGTGCAAACAAAGGCTGGTGATAAAGGTGCAAAGGCTGATGAGACAGTGCAAAGGCTGGGAGAATGTGCAAAGGTTAGTGTACAGGGTGCAAAGGCTGGTGAGAAAGGTGTAAATGGTGAGAAGGCTGATGAGAAGGTGTGAAGGCTGGTAAGAAGGGTGCAAAGGCTGGTGAGAAGGTGGAAAGGGTGAGAAGGGTGCAAAAGCTGGTAAGCAGGGTGCAAAGATTGCCTTTGCACCCTTTGCACCAACGAGCCACCAGGTGAAACTTTCACTACCTGATATTCAATATGTTACTTACGTTGAGTCTAATCGTGAAAGGTTGTTTTCTGGTGAGAACTTTCGTGGTTTTCATATTATAATTATTTTCATCTGGACCAATTATAATTGTGTAACGTCCCGAGCAGCTGCAGATTGTTTCAAATTTTACATTGTGGAATGCCCAGCTTGCCTGTGGTGAGATCACCCAGTGAGAGAGATCTTGGAGAACTTCACCAGTTGTGTTATCAATGATAACAAACGGAATGACCGTAACCTTCCTGTCCTCAACGAAGTTGTTATGTGGCTTCACGGCTCTGGCAACAACGAAACGATCATTCAGAGGACATGCAGTTAAAAAGTATCCGTTTTTATTTCTGTGCCGAATGGATTTTCTTTCGTGTGGTGCACCCCGCAGAAAAGGACATTGCTCCGTAAATTCGGGTGCCTTGGCACAAGTGATTCCCGAAATTTTGCTGTCAATATTCTTGCATACTGTGCGGACATCAGAAAGACAGAAGTCTCTATCTGCAAAACAAAACAGAAAAATATATTAATAATCCAATTCAAGTGTTGCCACGAAACAAATATAACATCACCACAAATGGGGAAATTCAATTGTTACCGACATGCTGTTGGAATACTATATTCCTTTTTACTGGCATGTATGTGAAATATTAGGATAGAATTCTTCAATATTCCCATAAAATCACCGAAATGCTAAAATTCCATGATTTATTCCAGACATTTCCCCCTGATATCTTGAAAACATTATTTCCAGCTGAAACTACCCTGAACAAAATAAAAAAATCTATTCTGATACTTGAGCTACGCACAACTGATTATTCAACCATCTCTTACCTACATGTTAAACGGCTTTTTACAAATTTGTTTAGGTTTACGGATACATTATGTACCATTGTATTTGTAATTTACCTGCCGCAATCTTTTGCCACTTTTTGTACGTACAAACATAGACCAATGTCATAGTCGAAGTGTGATTTCATCCCTTGTGACAAAAACTTCCCAGGTCTAATTTTTATGCGATCACATCAGAATCCTCTGATAATGCGGTTTGTGAAAGATCAGAAATAATGTCAGGTATTTTTGGCCGAATAGATGTAAATTCTTTCTGCATCGTCGGTAAATATGCCAGCATGGTCACACAGTCTAATTGTGTTGTCCTCGCCCGAAACTGTTTTATTCATGCTGCATACGCTTTTTGTGTATCAATTTTTGGTAAAGGAGAATATGGTGATTTACCAAGATACCTTTATGTCAAGTATTACAAAAGCAGATATGTACTGAAAACAGTTTTAACTGTATTCAATAAGAGGTCAAACAGACTATTTGTTCAATTTTATCAGTGTCTACAGATAAGTTAGTTCATTATTACTTAATATACGTTTATATCACACATATGTAAGCATTCTCTTTCTTTTCTTTCTACTCAATATTACGTTTATTCTTCCGTCCCTTTGAAAGTAAAATCAACAACAATTGAAAGAAGTCGAATACAACCAGGAAAAAAACTCGAATGGCCCGAGGAACTTGAATTCCTCCCTGGGCAATTGTCAGACTCACCAGAAAGAGTATGCAAAAACATGTGATACATTCTGATACTGTCAGTATGAAGAAGCGGATTTTAGACCCAATGTGCGGTGTTTTATTTCCCAACGTAATTATAGTTCTTCAAGATTTTCACAAAATCTCCTCAATACAAGAATGACTGGCACCATATAGTGCAAATAAAGAAAGAAAAATATGAAGTTATCTCTCGAGTTTTTTGGTAAATTGTCAGATCTGGCAGATATTTAGCATTTTCATTAGTGAGAATTGTTTGGTATCTTCTAACAAAGTAAAATTTAGCATCTACTGAAAGTTTATCATCTGTTTAACATCTGCCAAAAGTTTACTGATAAATCATGAATATCTTGTCAAATATATGATGAAATTTCATATTCAAAATAATCTTTATTGTCTGAAAAAACTACAATAGGACGGTGAAATCTAACCGTTTGTAAGTGCATAGACTTTTGATTAAATTGTTCTTTTTGCTTGTAAAGGAATTAAAGGCATTTTAGTCAGACACATGTGAGTATAGGGGGCAGTAGGAAGCTTTATAAAGTCCAACCTTCATCACAACACCAATATTGATGTCATTTCTTGTTGTATTATCCATAGAACGAATAGAAATGCACTTTAAATGCTTTTATTAATTCCACTAAATCAAGCTACATCTTTACTGTACAAGAGGCAAACTTAGACTGAGAGAAGGATGCTGCTGCAAGGGGTGTAGCCCTGCGCACATAGAAGTGGCATTCTAAATTATTGCTCATACACGGGGCATAAAGGATTCATGTAAATAAAAACACCAGAAAATAGAAATCCCATAGAGAATACATTGAACATATGTTTTCCAAACTTTCAAGTTAAAGGGACCTGGCTATGCCAACCGATATCGCAACAGGTAGGATCACTTCCCCTCCTACTGCCTCTCCCTCAGACAGAACCTGGACAGGAGGAACCCTACCCCTTCCACTACATCTCCCTCCCCTTCTCCTCCTCCCCTGGACAGGAACTGGACACGAGGTACCCTACCCCTCTCTCTCCCTTACCCTTTCCTCCACCTCACCTCCCCCTGAACTGGATCACATGCACACATTACCTTTCCTCGCACTACGTACGTGGTCGGTAAAAAAGTAAACGAGATCATCAGAGACCTTCAACAGAGACAAAAAGAATTCAGTTGAAAATGAAATAATTATTCAGGCTACAACCTCTTGTGTACCAGACCAATGTCTTCTAACACAGCCAGCAAGACACAAGTAACAGACAGGATCTTTTACAGAAAATGTTTGGAGGAGATAATTCCTTTTTTTTTGGACTTTTGGTCTGTCTACCCTGCCAGAGTGGATCCCTTGATTGCGTGCTTTTTCACCTACATGATCATCAAATTCACATCTGAAGCAACACCAGCATTGCAGTCAAGCTTTTTTGACCCACGTACTTGTAAGAAAAAATAGATCAGCATTGCTGTGACTCGAACTCATAATCGAGTCTACCGCTGTAATCATTTGAGCCACTCAGGTTCGGCTTTAACAGAAGAAATCTTTAAATTGACCCTAATTCATGTTCCAGTGATTTTGTCAAATTCACTGATTTGAATGAATTTCCCGAATTTCTATTCTGTGAAGGGAAATCTCCATTGGTCTGCAGGTCTGGGAGTTACATGTTCAAAAGAGAATTAATTTTGATTCACAAAAATAATCTTGTCACCTGACAAAAGGGGAAACCTTACCAGAAATTTACGGACGCACTTATGCCTAAGAGTCAAAATTACCGATATACCGTCTCCCTCATACAGGTCTGTTCCTGTTAATTCGAACACAGTTAATTCGAAGTTTCACTTAATTCAAACTATTCCCTCAATCTTTGGCAAGGTCCCTATCTCTCCCATTTTAAAAATTACTGTTAATTTGAACACAGTTAGTTCGAAGTTCCATTGATCGAAGCCACTTTAAGGACTAACCTAGTT
>JBCAUG010246795.1:0-18475 GCA_038406175.1 Haplosyllis leylae
TGTCTCTTTTGTTGTTGTGTTTCTTCTCTAGTGGGCGGTGACCTTTTCTTTGTAGATGTTTTGTCTGTGACAGGTGTGTTGCATTGGTCTTGGTTATTGTTGTTAGTTCTACTGGTATTCTCTGTGTCCGATATGCACTCATTTTCCTCCATTGCACTTTTTGTTGATTTTCTGTTCATTATTACTTCAAGAGATTGCTGGCCTTCTATTTGTTTTATTTTCTTCGACATAGTTTTCATTTAAGTTGTTACTTCCTATAGTCACTACTAATTTACCATTTGTATTTACGTGTTTCCTTTGTTCTTTTTTCGTTGCCGCCTTTATTCAATGGTTAGGTACTTCATTATCACTCACCTCTCTTATTACAATTCCAATTTACAGTCAATTCCCTTTATAGATCACTTCGTTTTTTGTATATCCTTTCCCTTGCACATTATATTTAACTTGTGTCACACATATTTCATGATCCAACAAGAGTAAACACTGAATTAATACATTTTAACTCAGTGCTTTTCCGTGTACGTGCCGTGCCGTTTGCCGCCTATGAATCATATGAATCATATCATATTGCGACGTTGTTCATTCAGATCTTGAATGGGAAAGCTCCCACTTTATGTTGAATCCATGGATGTAGGATCGCGATTTGCAAAAAAAA
This sequence comes from Haplosyllis leylae, assembly GCA_038406175.1. Classification (NCBI taxonomy): domain Eukaryota; kingdom Metazoa; phylum Annelida; class Polychaeta; order Phyllodocida; family Syllidae; genus Haplosyllis; species Haplosyllis leylae. The sequence goes on from JBCAUG010246795.1 coordinate 656, forward strand.
ATTCACTGTTTTATTTGTATTTTGCGTCTCTTGGGCGTGAAAATTTGCAGATGTATTTATCCCTTGCTAATAAATGAGAGGAGTACGGTAGTAAAATAAAGTTGACATACCCAAGCAAAAATGTATTCCTAAAATGCGTAAAGGTAAAAATAATTGATCAATGTCTTGTATTTTCTATTTGTAGAAGGAAAGAGCGTGGATAGAACGAGTCTTCCAGAAGAGAGAATGTGTCCAATTTATCCCAGCTGTGCTCAAACCAGACAGGTAAAATATAATGTGTTATTGAAAGGCCATCTTTTGATCGTATGTTTGGTGGCTCGTAGGAGGTACCTTATAGATGGAATTGGAGATGCTGTGTGACTTTTTGGGAATTTTTCGATGCAAGGTGAAAGATATTATTTTTGTGTGGAGGGGAGCATGCGAAATGGATGCAAGGTGAGAATGTCCAAGCAAGGTGAGAATGTCCACACAAGGTGACTTTTATGTGTGGTGGGGGACAACTCGACATACACACACCCCCAAAGTCACCTTGCATCCACCTTTCATCTATCTTGCGTCCACCTTGCATCCACACGAGGTGACTTTGTGTAGTCCCCAAAGTCACCATGCATGGATGCAAGGTGCATGCAAGGTGACTTTCTTCTTTTGAATAGATGTTACTTTGATGATGTCCAAGTTCCAAATGATGAAGATTTTCAGAATTTTTTCTGTATATACAGTTTCAAAGTCACCTTGTGTCCACCTTGCATCACCTTGCATACACCTTGCATCCACCTCGTGTACGAGCCACCTTGTGAAATTCTTCACTCCTTGATATTTATTGCAGTTGACTGGATGAAGTTGTCGCATACGTCACAATAAAAAAGACCGTGAAAATATTAATAAGATGTGGACTCAAGCGTTTAAGGTTTTAACCAATTATAACTCCTTACCAAATGTACTTTTTAAAAGAAAACTAGTCTTTTTGTGGGGTCACTGATACTCCTGTTTTAGACTTCTGGTAATATCAGTCCTGGGTTTCAAAGCCAGGGTGGATCCCTTGCTCATGTGCTTTCTCACCTATGTGCCATGGATTCCTCAAAATTCACCTCCGGTGCAACATTTGCAATGGTCCAAAGAACAGCGAGCACAAATGTTCCTCCACTGACTGGTGTTATAAATAATCCCAAGATTCAAATATTAAACAATTCGTATTTTTCTTATTTTTCCGCCGTGTGAGATTGCCGCTCACATGAGTTTCGTTCAACATAAATCTCTTTCAAGAGTACATTTCATAATCTGCCACGATAAAGGTCAAAGACTAAAGCAGATCTGAACCAGCGATCTCTGCTATAGTAAACGTAAAGATAGGTGAGAACTAGGTGGGTTGCTGGGTCGGTCGGCCTTTAGTTACTGCTTTTTGTTGTTCTGGATTAGATGCAAGGTATTGCCCCAGCGATATCTTTGGGTTAGAATGTAAATGCTAAGCAAACAGAAGATACTGGGCCAAAAATGACGCAGACACATTTTACTTGCGTGGTGGAACGTTGCAACTCACTCGTAGATATGTATCGAAAAGGGCAATAGAAAGGATAAATAAGTTTTATAAAGATTTTCTTTGATTCTATTATTTTAATACTGGCATGGATCAATTACATGAGTGCCGGAGGTAACGTGTTTTGCTATCTAAAACGTCAAGCACGTTTTTTTAACAAAGTCGCTTAGATTTATTGTTTTTTGCGATATTTCCTTGGAGGATGGAATAACTTCATTTCCAAAAGTATGAACAACAGTTGAAGTAAGTCATCTGGAAAATTAAATGTAATTCAGACTTAACGGAAAGTGTGGATATCATCTGGAGCGGGATATGATCCAGTGCAAAAATTGTCTGCCTAGATCAAGTGGATATTATCCACAATGGATGCAGTCATTTGGATAAATGCTATGGTACAAAGCGAGTAGAAAGGTTAATACTTCAGAAAAACACCTCTGGCCACGATGATGCAGAAGTCAATAACAGATTTGGTACACAGAGGGGAGAATCTGATGAGTCGAGGACGAACATTTAGCGTACCTGTAGCGAGCATAATAGAACGAAGAGACTCTTGGGGTGATGCGCATTATTGCCTTACATACAGAAGAATATCAGTTCGCGGGTACATCATTTTGTTTTTATTTGCAGAATTATATGTGTAACTTAATGGCGAAATTCATAAAATTGAGAAAGATATGTTCCTTCTTTTTGGCCTTTTTATGTCTTTCAAGGGGTAGGGAAGTTGTTCGAAAACAGCGAAGACAAACTGAGAATGTTGGTTGGCTTCTTACCGCACATCATATGGGGTACACCGTTAGATGACAGAGTGTGGTTTTCGTTGACGTAAATAGCTTTGTGTGCTGCACTTACATCAAAAAGTATGTTTTGACCGTTGACATTTCTTATTAAGCCCAGATCGGTGTATATCGATACGGGGCTTCTAGAATTGGAAGTTCAGTTTGTAGGAATTGGTAAATTTGCAGCTGCAAAAAAAAAATTAGGGTACTCCTAGAACTTGCAAAAAAATGAGGGTACTCCTGGAACTTGCAAAGAAAAAATTAGGGTACTCCCTAGACTGTTGTCTAACACTGCCATCAGTTGGGAAAAATTCACTCTGCTGTATAGGAGAGTACCCTCATTTTTTTTGCAGGTCAGGGGAGTACCCCCATTTTTTTTGCAAGTCAAGAGGAGTACCCTCATTTTTTTTACAAGTCAGGGGAGTACCCTCATTTTTTTTTTGCAAATTCTAGGGGTACCCTCATCTTTTTTTGCATTCTGCAAATTTATCAATCTCTACAAACTCGTACTCGGACTCGTTCTGGATAAGTATTTCTCAGTAAGAAACAGTATCTGCCGCATACACTGATGGATTTCCTCAGGATACGGAAATGTGTGGGGTTTTGACGACATAGCAAAGTGGGTTGTGCCAACGAATCGAACCATGTATTGTTGTCTTGTAGGGCCATCTTAAGGCTCCAGAAGCTGTGAAATATTTACTACCTATTTTGTGAACAATGTTTGTTGCAATTTTACAATTTATTTGGTAAAAACAAGTGACTATCTTAAAACTTCTTACCTGGATTTTTAAAGCATTCAGGATAGGTCTAGTTTACTGTAAAACTTTTATGTGCAACTTTTAAGTTCTTTGATGTATAATGTAAAAGTACTTGGTACTGCTCTTCACTAGTCTTAAGCCTTTTACATGTAAGGTTATATTATACCCTGACTAGGTCTTATTCCAAAAGTTACAAACCCAAAAATGGTAAATACGGAGGTGAAAATGGAAACTTGTCAATACGGACAAGGCTAAAAAAAGTAACATTGGAAATTTTTTTATGAGAACATTGAATTCATTACTGGGGCCCAACAGACATTTTTGGACGAGAAAATTGTACTCCGGGGGCTGAATATGTGGAAACAAAATTTGAGTCCTCCGTATCAAAAACTTTAATCAGAAGAGCTACCCACAGCCAATAACAAGGTCAGGGAAATGTCAGGGAAAAGCAACATTTTCTCCAGATCGGGAAATTGTTAGGGAATTTTGAAACAATATCAAGGAATTTTGACCAATTGACACATGTCAGGGAATTCTCTCATTCTAATTAAATTTGTTTTAAAAATGATTAGCCTTCTTTTGGTTGCATACTTTTTCGAGTCCTAATATTTTTAATCCTTGCTTTGCTTAGCATACATATGTTAACTTTGATTGTGCACGTAATTGTGACAGGATGCTATCCGACATTATTTGCCCTAAGTAATGTCACGTCACACTATATCAACAAATTTTAGCCAATCATGACTTGGTCTTACCTTACCAAAATCTCTTGATCCACACCTAAACATAAGCGTAAAAAACTGTCAACCGGAAATCAGCTGTATTTCTTAGTGTTGCTTCAAGTCCTATTTGTAATATTATTCTAGTTGTTGTAAACCATTATTATTTGAAGGCTTGATCATATCTTCTTCCAGTTGAATTGTTACTTTTGAAATGTACAATAGGATTAAACACAAGGACAGTTGAAAGTTCCCTTGCTTTTTACTTTGAAAAACAAGACAACCAAGGCAACCTCCAATTACTATTACCAGGCTATACTGACCATTCCCCCCCCCCCCCGTCCTGATCATTCCAGACTTACAGATCATGCTAGACTGACCCTGGCCGGAGGTCAGGGCAGACCTCCTTCCTACTTGACTTCCTGGCTACCTACCTGGCTGGGGAGGGAAAGGGAGGCAGGTTGGATCACCTACCTACCCAGCCGAGTGGAAGTGTGTGGCAGGGAGGTGGGTCATCTACCTACCTAGCTGGGGGAGGGGAGTGTGGGTGTCCCCTCCCCCTGTGAAGAGAATCACACATACCTGTGAAAACATTACCTTCCCTACTACTCCACACATGGTAGGTAATAATATAAATTGTCAGGGAAAACAGTGATATGTCAGGGAAATGTCATAGAATTTGAACTGACTCAAATTTGGTAACCCTGAACAAAGACGAGCGCGACGACAGATAATTCACAATTGGCAAGATCATTTAGGCATTACTACAAATGAGCCAAAATGACTAGCATTAAACGACTAAATGGTGTAGTAAATAGTTAAAAAAGAGGATAGTTTAGTGCAGGAAGGCCTTATTAAGAATACCACAAATGTGTTATAGTGAGAATGTCACCATACCCATGTTTTGCAAAACAGTTGGTATCAAAAACTTGTGTTGTCAGGTCATTAGTTGCCAAGAGTCACGAGTCAGGACTTATTGTTTCACAGCCAAAAGTGTTACTTTGAAAGGCTTCTTGGAAAAAAGGTAGGCTGAGACTACAGAATAAATTCAAACGAATATATGTCATAAAAGACTTGCATCAAATACACTGAGGGCTGCAAAATACATCCTAGTTTCAAAGAAATTTATTATGCACACAGAGAATGGAAAATAGAATCTTCATATTGTGTCGTCATTTAGGGATGCGTCTTCTTTATTCTGGAAAGCCCTGTCGAATATTTCTTTTATAAAACGAACTTTTATCTTGACAACAAACACTAATGTGCAGGAAAAATATTGTTACATTGCATTCAGTAAAACATTGTGAGATTACAAAACTAATTGCATATAATTTTTTTCATTCGGTGCACGTTGTTAATTTTATTCCTTCCGTTCCTTTGTAGATGTGGGTGTGGAAGACTGAAGGAGAAACATTTTTATCTAAAAGGCAATTGTGTACCACAGATCAACGTGGAGGACAAGTGGAATGTATCGGTACATACAGAACTACAACCGACCGATGCGTACGGGACAATCGAGTTCCAAGGAGGACCTCACCCCACTAAAGCACAGGTAAGTGTAAGGGGTAAAGCGAACTCTGTTTGGTACACTTAACGTTGTGAGATTTGATATCACATAATGTAGGAATTCACAAAATTCTCTCAGTATCATCCACATACTTTTGAATTCTTCACAATTTTTCATATTGCCTTGCAATTTAATATAGCATATAATTCTGGTAGCACACATCTATTAGTTTCATTGATATTATCATCTAACATTTCCATTGGGATAATTGGATTTATGGGTGCATCATTTAGGAGTCTTGTCCACCACTCCAAAACATAGTTCTTGAACCAGATCAGTCTAACTAATTTCGAAGAAGGAAATTGGGATTGTATTTTTCTGGATACTTCCGAAACCTTAAAATATGTCATTAATTGTGACACAAGGACGGCAGCCTACAAATTTTGTCCTAATCTTTTTGGGGACAAACACATGAAGATCTCTCGGCCTCAGACACAAAGGATATTAATTCAAGGTTTTACGAAGCTTTTTAGCAGATGTATTGACTTCATAACATAGGCACATATTAGTCGCCAAATAATTTATATTTGATAATTGACCCACCATATTACTTTTTGTAAAGATAGAAATAAATAGATATTACTTCCTGCATCGAATTGATACGTTGCATGTCTGAATTAAACTAAATGTACCCACGCCAGTACAGCGTCAATTATTAGTCCAGGGGTCGTACAGGGTGCTTTTAAAAAACACATGTGCGGGTTTTTTTTCATCATCGTTTTTTTTCGGCAGAAATATTTAGAAAGTGCTTTTTAGTGCTTTTTTAGGCAAAAATGTTTTCTGTTGAGCCACCTATTTTTTCGCGAAAAACACTACTGTTCTGAAGGTTTTGGACACAGAAAGGTAAAATTTCTTTCAAAATTTTGTTATTCTATACTAATTTCTGGGGGAAAAATTTTCAGCCTCACTTCGCTTGGCATAAAGTTTATTCCTATATTTACTGCTTCGTGTGTTGGGGACTTGTTTGTTTCTGTTTCTACATCCAACATTTATGGCCAATGCTCGTAAATATTAATAATATTTATAGAATGTATCCCATATAGAAGGTATCCTGCAAGTGTTTTTAGATTTCTTTAATTCTTATGTGTTGTAATTTTTTAAAAGAAAAAACAAGAATTTTTTAGTATTCTTTATGAGGTGAATATTGTAAGTATTAAAATTTTACAACCCATACAGGATACATTCTGTAAAGGTTATTAATATTTACAAGTGTCACTTGTAAATTTTGGAAACAAACAGAAGAGTTTCCAAGCCACTGCTGCTGCCCATATCTTTGAATATGATAAAAATATACAGAAGTAATGACTAAATTAAGAATATTTCATAAATAATCATTGGAAAAAAAGAAAATTAAATTAAAAATTCATGTTAAAAATGCTTTTTTCTTGCAATAAAGTGCTTTTTTCTGCAATTTTGGGATTTTTTTGGTTTTTTTCCCAGGTAAAATGGCTGTACGAACCCTCTTAGTCCAACAAATATTTTGTTTGAAACGAATGCAATCAAGGATAATACTACTGCATACAAAATCAATAGATTTAGTAGAGTACAACTTCATACAAGATACCGATTGCGAGACATTGGGAAAATCGTTTCCTGTCTCATATATTTGAGCTTCATGGTCTTCTGAAGCGTAACCAGTGATGAAACAACAGGTCATCAGCTTTATCCTAACATTAGTCCTGACGTGACATCTTGTTTTCCAAGAAAATCCTAAGTGGTCGATATCTCTCAATATCAGTGACATGTGTGCAAACCCCATAGTACATTGCAGTGTTTCGTTTTTGCAGTAAGGTAAAAGGCTGGGAGATTTTAAGATTCAAAAATACGGTGTTTTAGTCAAGAAAATATGACCGGAATTATTATTGTCTTGTACCAAAATGCCAAAGTCAGAGTCTTGATGTTTTTTGAGTGGAAAAGATGTTGCCTTTCTGATGAAAATTACAAGAAATAATATTCAGAACAACATAATTTTGAACATGTATAGTACTTTGTCTTGAAAAACCTGACAAGAATTCTTGAGAATGGTGGGAAAAGTCCGGAAAGACAATATAAATGCTGAAACATTTTGGAAATTTTGCCGGATGAAAAGTGAAAAGCCAAAGCTTTGTGGTTCTTAGTGTAGTGTAGCTTAATATTATTTTCTTAATATAACTTAGTATTAGGTAATACAACTAATATCACTGAACATATTAAAATTTGATATTATTTAACTTATTATTAACTTAAAATCACATGATATAGGAATAATTTGTATATCTTAGTGTAACTTAGTATCACTTAATTTAATGTTACTTATCATAACTTAGCATCACTGAGTATCACTGAACTGAGTATTACATAATATTACTGAGTGTGAACTTTAAGCTGAAATCAATATAAAATCACTTCTTACACAGGGCTATTTTTAGTGTGGCACTATGTCAGTCTAGTTAATACCAATAAGATAAAAATGTGTGTGGATATGGATAATGGTATAGTCTACACTATCACACCAAATTTCAAGCTTCTATCTACAGTTCAAGAAATGGAAATTTTCAGCAAACTATGGAATAGCGTCCAACCAAAAACTATTGCACATATTAAGATAAAATTTAATGTGCATCTATGGGGGACATAAGTTATATTGCACTTCAAATTTGATATTTCTGTCTTTAAAGCTGTAGCCAGGAGCCCACAGATGAGGACATGTAAACAGTGACAACAGAAAATTCATAAGAGAGAAATAACAAATCAACTGTCACAAGACAGTCTAAATGGATGATTTGCAGTGTTGGATCTGTTATTTCTTTGGAGGAGCGCCCCACCCGTGGGGGTCCTATTATTAGCCAAATTTCCAAAAACAACTGGATGAAATTAAAGAAGTTTACCCCCAATCTGCCGATAATGAACACAATGAAGATATTTACAATTATGTGGTAAAAACCGAAACACGTGAGGAAGCGGATTTGATTTACAGTTGCTACAACTAACGTAGATCTACTTACTGATGACTCGCACGCGTCGTCTTATTCGCTTCCTTGTATGATTTCAAAAGGGTGGAAGGGTATCCAAAATTCTAAGGGTCAGACGGGTGCATATCCCTTGGTCAACCACTTGCCTACTTCATTAAGGATATATGATTAATTTAAATTTATGGCCAATAATGTGGGAGTTTACTTATTTAATTTATTTATTAGTAGTGTGGCTGACCTGTGTTCGTTGGTTGGTCGTCAGATAGGTTGGGGTTTTATTAGCTCAGGTAATAAGAAGGGTATCGTCTGCACTGTCCATGAATATATACTCTGGCTACAGCTGAAAACACTCCAGCCTGGACAGGAATAGTTTGTCCTTCGGAAGTAAGCTCAAAGCACAAAGGCCTGTGCACAAAGGGCATGGGCAGCATCGGGAAGCGTGGTACTGTATCCCATTGTTTTTGAATAAGAAAGACATCGGTCATGTAATTGTGAAGTTATGAATTATTCACTGTTTACTTTTGGCAACTCCACTAAACTTTTGTTTACTCACATCTAATCAAGATGACTACGCACCTGGTGCACTACTCAGTAGTTATAAGCATTGGGTACAATCTATCTGAGGTAAATGAAGCGGACAAGGCAAAACTTTACCACAATTGATTACGTTGAATTTAACTTGCATTAGCCATCACATCACGGATGATACGTAGAAAAAAATTATGGAGGCAGGAACATCGAATAATATTGTGACTTAAAATAAATAATTTTAATGTGAGAGATCTGACTTCTGAAAAGTGGAAAAGGAATACTAAGGAATATTTAAGCAGTGAAAACCCGTGCAGAAATGGGTGTTCAATGCCGGCATCTCAGGATAAAATACCACCTTTGGGGGATTATGTAAATAACTGTTCATTTTTAAATGAAAATAGTGGCTCGCAGGTAAACAGCAGTTATTGCGAATTGTTTATGAACAAACCAAGAGCTGTTGGGGTTCTATTTTAAAAGAAAGCAGCTTGTAATCACACAGATGTAATATTGATTGAGTTTTTGAAACTAAGCAGCTTTTCTTTTCTTTTTGTGCTGGAAGTGAACTTTCAGTTCTTTGAAACATTTTATTTCAGTATGTTCGAGTTGCCTACGATACTAAGCCTGAATTAATCCTGCAGCTTCTTCAAAAACAATGGGGACTCGAGCTTCCGAAGTTGCTCATCTCAGTCCATGGAGGAATCGCCAACTTCGAACTGCAGCCCAAACTGAAGCGGGTCTTCAGGAAGGGACTGCTCAAGGCGGCCAAGACCACCGGAGCATGGATCGTAACCGGTGGCACCAACACGGGTACGTGGATAAAAGAACGTCAATACTAGCTGTTGCGTCCATACTAATTTCCTCCCACAAAATAAAATAATGGCCAAAAAATAGTATATGTAACGACGCTTACCTCGTAATGTTTGACTTGTGTAGTTTCTAGACTCCCAATTTATGAAGTTTTCAGTGAATGTGGATACATTGCCTTTAAACATGATACAAATTTGATGACAAAGGTTTGGGGAAAATAGAATTAGCATTAAGTGTACTGCAGAAACACTACGGCTTTCGCAATAGTAAGGAAAGCGTCATTATTAGATTCTTTTGTACTTATAGAAATCCATCCACAATATAATCTGATTTTCTAATTGCCTTTGCGGCTGCACAGAAATGAAACCTGGGAGTTCATATATATTTTACAAGAATAAAGTACAATAAATGTGGGGCTTTACCTTTTACAACTGAATAAATGAATGATGAGTTCTACGAAGAGGACAAAGTAGTCTGACCTGTTGATCATGGCCTCGATCTTTGATGGTTTCTGATTTCAGACTTAATGGCCACACATCTGCAGGGTACTTATGTGTAATGCTTGACAATAAAAATCATGAAAGTGCTTTAGAATGATAAGTTTTTATAATATTCTGGGGAATTGGACAAAATTGATAACCCAAAAAACTATTTTTGTCGAAACTTCACGGGTCAAAATATATTGTGGTGCACACGTTGCAAACCCGAACAAATTTCTTAATTCTATCTTCACTGGAGAACAAAACCAATTTGTAATCTTAGACTAATTATTTAGATAATAGATTTAAAATTTCTTTTTGTTCTGATAGTGTTCTAAAATGCTCTTTTAATGTTACTGGTTCTCATTGATGTTACACAGATAACAACAAATTAAGTGAAGACTAAATGCGATTTGACACAATTACGAGGTTCCATGCTTCTCGTTTATGCATGTCTTGTTCGACATTGTTACTCCTTTGTTATTCCAACAGTTGTGGCCAGCATCGAGTGAACCACCATAATTAGTACATTGAGATGACTTACGTCAGACCGTTCTTTTCAGGTGTAATGAGACACGTTGGAGACGCGCTCGGAGACACTTTGGTTCAGGCAAGGAACAACATCGTTACCATCGGAATAGCTCCTTGGGGCGTGGTGCATAATCGTAATGACCTCATTGGCAAAGACGTGAGTACCTGAATGCGCTAGTAGCATGCCATATAACAAAGAGGTAGTGCTTTGTGGGGATTTTTCCTGTAATGTGACCTCTCTGGGAAATGTGTGAAAAATGTCGAAAATTCTTTTTTATTTTTTATTTTGATGAACAGAAAATGTTATCTATTCTCAGTCACATTGCTTTCTTCTTTACCTTATACGAAAATTCCCTCTCGTTAATTTGTAAACAGTTGGTTTATCATTTGCGTTTTTTCTATTTTGGTTCTGAAATTAGGTGCATCATCTAATTAGTTGAATTAGACAAATGCTTCATGGATAGTGTAATCGACTATATGTGAAAAGCAATTTATTCACACATAGTGCATGCAAGTATAGATGGATAGTGCAAATTGATTTTTAGTACAGTGTTCATTCAATTTGCACTGTTCATGTAGAGTGCTACATTACATTGTAACTGTCCATGATTAGTAAACTGATCCATGAATAGCACAAATGAACATTTTACCTATCAATTAAGTGCCAATTCTACTATCTGTGTGCAATTAGATGAATTGGACTAATTCATCTAATTCAGCAAGATCCAAAAGCAAAACAGGAAAAGCACGATTGTCAAGGTAGTTCTTTCCAACATTGACCTCACAGTCATGTGTTCACTGACAAAAAGTTAGAGTCTTGCTTCATTGAACATTAGCCCTGAAGTTAACTGTTGTCAATAGCAATGTGTTCTTAGGGTTAGTGAACCATAAAAATTTAGGAGTACTAAATGACACCATATTTTGATAAAGATGCAAAATAAAATTACAAGAATGTTGATTTATTCAAATAAGTTCATCTATAGGACTTACTTTTTGACATCTAAAGTAGTGTACAAAATTTCAGAAACTGTCACCGTGCCAAATTTGAGAAATCTGGAGATTGCCATTGATTTCAATGGAAGCTTCCACCAACTTTCAGGTGTAATTACTCATCAGTTACCTGGTGAATGTTGCTGAAACTTTCACAAATATCTTAAAATAATTTGTTCTCCAAACAACTCCTGTTAAATTTGCAAAGTGCATATTGTAAAGAAATACCTTAAACAAATCAGTTGAAATATGAATATGAGACAAAAATGAAGTTGTTTAAAATGGAAGATGGTGAACATGGATACCAAGATTAAAATTTCTATGAAAAGACCATTTGTGTAAAGGCCTGCAATTGAAACATGTGAAACATGTTATTATTTGTGCAAACGCTCACAAAAATTATAGACTTAAAGTTTTTCAACTTTGTTAAATTCTTTGGTCTTTCAGACAAAACATGAAGTAAATTATACTTGGCTTTCTGTGGACTCCCAAACAAACAAGACAGCCTCGCATTAACATGACAAGGCAATACCAACCATGCCCCCCCCCCGTCCTCATCATGTTAGACCAGATCTAGTTAGGATGGGGGAAGGTGGGAACACTTGTTAGGGTACCCTCCCTCCACCTCTCCTTTCTCCCCCCCCCCCTCCGGACCAGATCTATCTGGGGGAAGGGTTAGGGCACTCTCCCCCTCCCTCCACCCCCAGACCAGACCTAGCCAGAGTCACGGAGTCCCTAAACAGGACTTGGACAGGATTCACTGTAACCCCCCCCCCCCCGACAGGACATGGACAGGACGCACCCTGCCATCTCCCCCCTGAACAGAATCACGGGCACCTATGAAAACATTACCTTCTCTCTTACTCTCTTACGGTAAAAATTGAATTGAAAGGTTGGGATATGGTGGTTCTAATTCATGGAAGTAAATCCTTTTGAGTGAAATACTAAATTAACATCTTGGAAGTCTTAGTTTATGTATGAACATCATGAGATTACTGATGTACTGGGCATGCTCTGCTACGCATGCAATACAATGTGCAATGATTGAAACTCATACATTACACAGTAAGCGTGTCATTCCAGAACAAAAAGAAACTTTATTGGTCTTTGATTAAGATCCGGAGCTAGTAGTAAAAGTAATCTTCCATTAAAGCAAGACATTTTTACGAGCACAATGGTTTATTACCGCAAGTGGTCGGCATAAATCTTCGCACATAAAATGTGGTGTAACCAAGGAGCCTATATGTAACCAAGGAGCCTACAGGCTCCTTGGTGTAACAGAAAGAGTGAAAACGTGGTCGAAAAAAATCTTTCTGGTTCAACAGTTTTGCAAACTTTATAATGTCGGCTAGACTATCCTGGAAACAAGAACGTATCTTTCTCTGAAGAGCGAAAAGTTTAGAGGGTTTGCTGCAAGACTGAATTAAGTTCTAACAGCTGTTAATGAAGACCATTTTTGCGAGCATGTGATAAATTCATGTAAGTGACAAAATAGAAATTATGAACATTTTACCCAAAGCACCGTTTCCACCGAGACCTACTGGTAATATTCTAGCTTCAGACACAATTACAGACTCGGGAATCTAAGATTTCAGGAGATGAATTCGAGAAAACAAGTATGATAAAATGATATGAAAGTTGCCTTTCCTCGCAATTCCACGCAATCGCTCACCAATGATGGTAGTTTGGCTGCTTGAATATTATAGAAGTCTCACTTAATCATGGTAATTATGCGAATCCATGATCTTTCTTAAATGACAAAAAATGCATTTGACAATGTCAGAGCAATGTCGTATGGAATACATACGTTATGTTCACAAGATAAAAGATTTCTGTATTTGTAAAACACTCATTTTGTAAAAACTTTAGCTTCTGAGGTGATTTTTTTTTCATAGAAACGAAGATAGATCTACTGTATTTGTATAGCCATCGAAAATTGTATTCAATTAATAATTGGCTCATCAAAATAAGCTGAATTTGAAATACCTTTCACATATGTATGCACATGTGAAAAACTACACATTTCTATCTTTGTTCCAATAGATGAAAGTAACAAAATGGCTGCAAAAAAGTATTTAAAAAAATTACTTCAGCTTGATGTTACTTTGCATCATATGTTGGTGGACCTGTTCATGAAATTTCTTTATCTTTAAAAATGTATTTTGGAGACCTGTCCACAGACGATGATAATTACAAATATCAGTGAGTGTAATAGAGTTCACATGATGGCTCGTCGCTGCATCTTGATAGATCTACATTCGTTTCTTCAAGGCTTTTAAATGGTTCTGAACAATTGTCAATAGTTGAGAGTTTTGGCCAAAATGACACAAAAAAGGTCGGCATATTTGGTCAGGGGAGTGGTAGCTGTTCTAATAAATGTAAATCTAGAATATTTGTCCAGGTCATTCCCAAAGGTTTTCGTCAAATATCTCATGCTTGAAGCTGATTTTACCCCTTATTAAAATCTAAATTCTCACCAATCATTGCATTTTACAGTGGGCGTGCTTATCATAAAAGTGCTCAAAGCTCCCCTCGACTCAGTCTCCCACAATTAATGACGAAGCTCACTCTAAGCGAACCAGCAACAACTAGAACGGGAGACAATTAATTTCTGTACAAACTCATTACAACCAAATGAGCTAAAACGTCAGTGAAACACAACAGACGAAACATTGGAGCACAAACAGTACAAGAATCATTTACCCAGCGGTGTAATTATATGTTCTCTTGATATGAAAGTGGTGGGATGTTTGTTGTTCGGGGGAAGATTGGATTTACAAGTTGATTGGTGGTTTAACTCAACTCAGAATGTTACGGACCGATATCGTACAAAATTAATCTGTTGCATGTCTGTATTTGCCGATATGATTTACCAGGTACAGTAAAAGCCCTGGCGGCATCAAAAGAAGATTTAAGGGATAGTTAGGATTTGGAAATTCGAATAAAATTGGCATTAGCAGAGAAAAAGTCACAAACGAACGGTTTTAAAGTTTTTGGAATCTTTTTTTTTTCTTAAATATTTGGGAACATAAGTCCCTTTCGTGGGGCCACTGATACCCTTGTTTTTGGAATCTTTGTCCATGATAACGAAGTTTTGCCACGTTTTGAGAAAGAAAAAAATGTAGCATGTTCAGATACTGTGTTTTTAGAAATACAATGAATATCAAATGGGTAGTTTTTTTGCATATATGTGACTTTTAATGAAACTGATTTACTAAGATCTAAAAATAAACTAAAATAAAAATTCATTAAACCCTTTATTTTTACTGAACGCGTACATAGCACAAGGGCAGGTAATGTTTTCAGAGGTGTCTGTCATTCTGTTCAGGGAGGTCAGATGATCCAGGGAGGGGGGTGTCTGGTATGGTGGTCCATGGTCAGGAGGGGTCCGATAATCTGAGGTTCAGGAATGGGTTGGGTCAGGGGCGGGGGGTCAGGTGGTCCATTGTCTGGGGCAATTAAGTCAGGTGGTCTATGGTTGGGGGGGTTAAATGAATGACCCACGGTCCAGGGGTGCCATATGGTCCAGGTGGTCTATGGTCAGGGGATGGAGCCGGGACCGTGGTCAGTATTGCTTCGTTATGTTAATGGGAGGCTGTCTTCTTGTAATATATTGTCGCACGGTCTGATGTCCAATTTGACTCATTTATATTCACACTTATTTATCCTTTCAGACTGTGACACCATATCACGCTATAGCAGCACCAAAAACGAACAATGTTGTGCTGAATAGTAACCATTCCTACTTCATACTGGTGGACAACGGCTCTGTCGGCAAATACGGCGCAGAAATACTGCTGAGGAAAAAACTAGAAAAATACATATCACAACAAAAAATTACGACAAGTGAGTATTGTTTGTTCCACAACACCTAATAAATTGACTAAAAAGAGTCTTTTGTCAATTGCAACTAAATATTTAAGCAAGTTCGGAGGATTCTCGTATTTAGTTTTACACTTTTTTGACTTCAATATTAAAAGTGTACATAAAGTCAAAATAATGTCAAAATTATTTTCTGGTAGAAGCTTCATATCCTGGAGAGAGCAAAGTAATTTGAGTAAACTCTTGTGGCAGTTAAGATGGGTTATTAATTTTCAAAGCAGTGTCTTGTAAATGCTTCAAAAATACCGATTGATATTTAACATGAAAGTTGCGACTTTAAAAGAGTGACTTACATAACATGTTGGATACACCCAAGAATATCTGAAACTTTTTCCCTTTAATAGACTTCCAATTTGAACCTCAAACTCCAGTTGACAACAATTTAAATAGCAATGGTAAGAGTAGATAAATAAATTCCTTGAATTTGGGTAATGATGTTTTTGTTATTTTCCTAAGGTAAAATATGTGTTTTTAAAAAGGTGGTTTTTCTTTTGTTATATTTTTCTTCGGCAACTAGGGAGACAACTTTGGTTTGGCCTTTCTTGTTGATTCAGTTAAAAACTCGATGAGAACCTCTAGATTTTATTCTTTTGGTGTTTGTTTCAGACGAAGGAACAGTGATTCCGATAAGTGTGTTCTCTAATTTGCGGATGTGTTCAGTCCAAATGTTTGTCAGAAATGGTCAGTTGTTAATTTTGTTTGATTTGCTTTCTTTGTACAGGGAGCGGCAGCAAGAGTTACAGTACTCCTGTGGTGTGTCTGATTCTGGAGGGTGGAACAAACACAATCCGAACGGTTCTGGAGTGTATCACGGATACCCCGCCGGTACCCGTGGTGGTGTGTGACGGCTCCGGGCGGGCGGCCGACCTGCTCGCATTCACTCACAAATACGCTCAGGATGACGGGTAAGCATTCGGTGAATTTTGACGAGGTATTAATCTTTGTGTTCTACGTGAGGTACCCTGAGCGACATCGTCGAGTTTGGCATTTTGCTAACGAAGCTTGTAAAATTATCTGTCTCAGATGAGAATATGCCTAATTACTTGGTGTTTCCTGCTTTCGGAGTGAATTTCCTCTTTTTCAATGTTCTGATATTCGCGAGCAAGAGATTATTTAAAACGTTTTTGAAATGTTTTTTAATGGTCACCAATGGCCGGCATTACTGTAAAACGATTAGTTTTCACTTTTGTTTCTGCCTATGGTTACCCGGCAGACATTCATGTTGCAAGTAGAACTACATTTGTTGGTGAATTACCAATTGATACAGAATTGTTTTCCTTTTGATTAGTGACAAGAAAAGGTGTGTATATAAGTGACTGGAATAGGTGAATTGGTGATAGATACATTTAAACTCGATAATTCCTCATTTCTCATGAGAAAGCATGTCTTCCCCTAACATTTTTAGTTTCCTCTCTGTGACTCAGTTTGTTACACAAATTGTTTTTCTTCCTACGTTTATTTCATTCATGTGTGTTTTATCTCCGGTCAGTTTAAGTACTCAATAACATTGGGTATCCATACCACTTTCAAATCCCAGAAAAAAGCAACT
Organism: Haplosyllis leylae; assembly: GCA_038406175.1. Classification (NCBI taxonomy): domain Eukaryota; kingdom Metazoa; phylum Annelida; class Polychaeta; order Phyllodocida; family Syllidae; genus Haplosyllis; species Haplosyllis leylae. The sequence goes on from JBCAUG010246795.1 coordinate 17,730, forward strand.
AGTTTATGTGGAACGCAGAGTATTTCACCAAACGGTATATCCGGGGTAAAATACTGTGAAGGTTTTGTCACTGGAACATCTAATTTTAAGGATAATGGTCAGGACTCTGTAACAGTTTAATGCGCTAAGTGAAAGAATCCCGTTTCGTTCGTGTGCTCAGAACTAACTTTAGGTTTAAGAATCAGGCTACATATTTGGTTACTGGCATATTTTTTTAACTCTGCTAAATTTTGAGAGGGACACAGAACCGCACAATCAACAGATTGGTGCGTTTTATTATAAAAAATTTTTTAAGTGCTTACTAACCTGCACAAATCATGTTGGCATAGAAACCATTGTGTTGGAATCAGCTTTGCCACATGCGGCTTAATTTTACTAAAATTTAACATTTACTCGGTGTAAAGCTTGTAAGGCGTCAAATATTAACATTCTAACGATTGTTGTCAGTAAGCAAAAAGGTAATAAAGTAAATTTTAAACATTTAAGTTTTTATCCTTTGCTGTGGTCTCGCAATGTCAGAACAAAATGTAGTATAGTTTAACCCGCTTTAGTTTTGTTTCTGTTTTGCATATTACATTTAATCATTTCTGCCTTCAAAATTAACAGCGGTCGTCACCAGCTCTTTGAACTTAACGGACTCGTCCGGTTAGTATTCTGTTCGTTTTTTTTCCTTGTGTAACAGGTTGCGAATATACTATTGCGAATTCTGAGGAGAGGAGCGAAACCGTAACTGTATTTGGCTTCCG
>JBCAUG010246906.1:0-18473 GCA_038406175.1 Haplosyllis leylae
CACCCGGAAGGAGAGGCTAGTGTTAAGGTTGACTGCCAGTAGGCGCGCCTCCTCGTTCTACTGGCACGACATATATATAGAGAGAAACTTTACTCATAATATGTCTGGTATGCTACAAAGTATTTTCTTCGCCATGTCTTAGTTACTGGTCAATTGTTTATGTTTCAGAAATCCAGAAACATCAGAAAAACTGTAATTTTTTATTTGTACCAAACTCCCCAATTTACATCAACAAAAGCAATGGATATTAACATGATATAACACACTATTATATCGATGTTTCTGGATTTCTAAAAATGGATAATTGAACAGGAAAACCACAGAAAAGAGACAACTGATCAGTAAACAAAGGCGAATACCAAGTGTGCGTGTGATTCACGTGTCTTACCTGTACAGTAAATTTAATAGATCGACTACTTGATGAGGAGTACTCTGGGCTGAGATGGTCGTAAAACCTACGATGTCCGAGAAGTAGATTGTCGCTTGATCGAAGTATTCTGGTTCCACTTCTTGTTTGTTCTTCAGTTGGCTCGCGACACTGCGAGGCAACATCCGGTGCAGCAGCTGATCCGTCTTCCTCCGTTCTTGCTCGAGTTCTTTGCCTTTTTTCGAAACCTACGAAGAGTACAACAAAACATTTTGTATATATACATATTGCTCTGAGTTACAAAAGATAATGAAGTCATTGTTTCTGTTGTTAGCCAGAAACAGTTGTGTTTATTTTGTTCCTATTTACTGGAATTTTTGGTCTAGTTAGAAGAACAAACTCAATTCAAGAAGAACCAGTGAAACATTACTAGGAGGCTGTTTAAAATGAGAAGTCAATTGATTTTGCACCAAGTAGCACTGTTAAGAACCTGGGAAAAGAGTTCTCATAAGTTTTAGGACTTTGAAATAGAATGACATTGTCGTCAACGCAGACATGAAACAAGGCGGATTACTTTCCTCAACTATTTCATTTAAAAACTTAGTTATAATTGATAAGACGTTTACTTTGTCCAACTATTTCTTTCATGGTTTTACAAAGTAAAGATTATTTTACATTTTTAAGATTGAATTTGAGTTTAGAAATATAAATTTCCTTATCCAAGAAGATTATCCACATAACTAAAAGATAACTGCGAATCAATGAAAAATATATCTAATTACAGTTGTTAATTTCATCAATGTAATTTGAAAAATGACTTCGTTTGAACATCTAGCAACTGTTTCTTTAACTTTTTCAGCAGATTTAATATGAAGAACATCAATGACCTCATTTTTCTAAATTATGGGTTACAAAAAGGCTAGAAAAATACCACATCGTGAAAAGTCACAACAGACTAACCCCTTGTTACGACGTAATGTCATTAAGACCTAATGCCATTTTGACATCATGACTGATTCCCTGTAAACAAATTCCCACCAATGACTGCAGCCTAAAGTAGACCTAATTGTCATAAAAGTACCAAGGCATATTCCCAAAATCCTATGGACAAGTCTTTCAATAACCAAGCTGACTCTAAACGAACCAGCAACTATTTGTCGTTCTTTGTTGCGATCAATTGGAATTTTTCAGTGCTAATCGACAGACCATGAACTCTGGTTTAAGTCTATGGGAAAACCTTTTCCAAAATTAACAGATTGGATAAGACGTCAAACCTCAAGGTATTTTCCAGTAAACTCTGACAAATATATCATTTTAATTCTTGTAATTCAGCATAACAAGAAAGGACAAATCGTCTCCTCAAGGCCTGAAAGGAGGGCACCAGTTTTTTAAGCACACCAAAGTCAGCACGAAAAATGCCCTTCACAGAAGGTCACTGAATCAGTATGGAACTTCATTAAAGTTTTGTCACGAAAAGGTAGCAAGCTTCTTCACTCAATTGTCTCCCTGTATCCTATATCAAAGTGTAATCCTTTTTATCTTTAATCGATTCCTGACAGATGTAAATGGCAAAAGGTTTACAGTCTTTGTCGTGAACGAACAATTATCTCACAGTGCAGTTGCGACTTTGATTTCTGACTTTCATCCTCTGGACTCACGGGGTAGGTAGTTGAAATATTGCTTCCCAATTATCATCCCTGACATGAATTGCAAAATATTGGCAATGGGCAGGTGTCAGTCAGTTCTCGGTTCAACATTTTTTTATGGACACAAGTGCTGATGGCAGATATGAATGACACATTGTAACTAAGCCAGCACTGAAGAGAGAGTTTTTTATTGGTGGGCATTCTGCTAAAAGCATGGGTATACGATGTTTGTTCAAGAGATGGCGCTAGCTGCTATTCCGTCAGTGCCTGTGCCGCCGGGTAAAGCTAAATTTTGAAGACCCGGAGAAGAATCCCAGCGATCCATTTTCTGCACTGTGCTGTTGGTAATTATAAACAGACAATATCATCATGCCTGGATTTTTCCAGGAGGAGGTGGACGCTGGTCATTTTCTGGAGAGGTGGAGCTCCTTAAGTAAATATTTTTTTAGTAGATATACACTTTTTTAGGAAGTGTACACTTTTTTAGGAAGTGTACACTTTTTCAGGAAGCATACACTTTTTTCAGGAAGTATACACTTTTTCAGGAAACATACACCGTTTTCAGGAAATGTACACTTCTTCAGGAAATATCCATGTGTGCTAAATATTCTCAACTAAAAGCTGGGAACCAATGAAATTTCTGCTGTGACACAGTCATATAACCTGCAATAATGTCTCTGAATGGAGCTCAGCACATGCGTGATGGTCAGAAAATCTGTGTAATTTTTGTGTACATCAGAAAATTATGACTTACTTTTTACAATGGTTGTCCATGAGAATTTACTTTTGTTTCTTTTTCAAGTTCCTGGAATTACTTAGGGATCTACCAGCTAATGGATTGTACACAGTCATTTCTGTTGGTGGGGAGATCTGACCAATTTGAAAATATTTAAATTTTTATATATGTGTTTAAACTTTTTCCAAAATGGTAAAATTTTAATATCTCCACATAGGTGGGATTTGTCTTATATCAAAGTGATTGTGTACCATCAAATAACTGGTGAAAGTAATGGCTTTTCCCGGACACTTGGGAACTAAAATTCCTAGACAACTATCAGAATTTTGTGATCTCAAATATGGAATGATTTTCTGATCTTTACTTAGAGTGCTGAGTTAACACATATTTGACATGAAACAATTGTAAACAGTGAATAAGTAAGCAGTCATTACTGGAATTAAATCAAATTTTAAAATATCCGACATTATCATTCTGATTTCCAGTCCAAAAACAGGTTCTGAAGTTTTAGTATTTGCGTTATCCCGAAAATGCCCCAAACCTATTTCAAATACAAAGTAACCTTTTCACATTTTGACTTAAAGTTTCCGCAAAATGTTAGATAAAAAAAGGCAGTGAAAGTTTCACCAGGTGGCTCGTTGGTGTGAAGGGGTGCGAAGTTTGTGAAGGGGTGCAAAGGGTGCAAAGGGGTGTGAGGGGTGTGAAGGGGTGTGAAGGGTGTGAAGGGGTGCAAAGGATGCAAAGCTGTGCAAAGGCAATTATAAACTAGGTTTTTGGGTCCCCACCACACTAGGTCATAAAAAGTTCAATTACAACATATAGTGGTTAGGTGTCCCCACCACCTGCAGGTACAAGCCCCATCTCATATACAGTCACTGAGCCGCAAAAGGCCTTTGTAGGTCCCCACCACGGGCCCAAAATTTCAGGACAAAAACAGCCAATCAACTACTAAGGTGACTCTAACGAGCCACCAATAAAAAACATGTATCAATTTGAGTAAATAACTCATTTCTCGGCAGCTACTAAGGTGACTCTAACGAGCCACCAATAAAAAACATGTATCAATTTGAGTAAATAACTCATTTCTCGGCATAATGCAATCAAAATTATATGGTGAATTTGCTCAGTGTCTGCAATCAAAGAAAATATTGTACTTGTAATTGTGGCATATCCCTGGCCTTGAGTTATCATTACTTCGTAGCACTTCATTCCTGTTGTATCTGATCAATCATTGTATGGCACTTTTTGTAGTAGTTATTAATTATATAACAAAACCTGTAATTCTCTATGTTTTGCTTTCATTGTGTTTTCACATCTTTTCCTTTACGTTAGAAGCCGCTGCTGTAACAATTTTGCATCAGTGTATCTATTGCAGCTTCAGAAGTGTTGTGTATTCAGCATGAGGAAGTACACGGCATAAAATGCCATAACTGTGGTCATTTATCAATATCTATTCAGAACTATTATCGTTGATATGTTTCAAGAGCATTTGATTTAGAAGTAAGAGTTTAAAGAACGCTTACAATAAGAAGCAAATAAGCGTAATTCTCTTCCATTACGAAGCGCCAGCTTCATAACATTTAACGACCAATGTAAATACATAACAACGTTATGGTTTTCTATGCAACGTAACATTGGGGATTGAGGATTTGTGAAACAGGTGTGACGTGTCAGATCAAAAGAAGTACAAAGTAGAAGTAGAAACATTTTTCTCCGAAATAATTATATTTTGTCAATTCGGCACTGAAATTACAGTTACTGAAAAGTGTACTCGTACTTTTGAAATGGTGCTACAAAGGAAACGTCTGTTGCCAAATGTTATGGAAGGCAAACAAGAAATCAGTTTTCAGTTTTCGTTTCAAATAACGATAATTTTTTTTAAAATCTGTTCTCAGGTCTCATAATCTCTACCAATGACACAAGTGCTCAAATAAGCCAGTGATGCGGCGCCATTTCTATTTGGTTACTGCGATTCAAGTTATTCCATACAATTCTCTCGTCGTTAAACGCCAAAATGTGGTAATCAGGTCCATTCTTACTTATTTTGATGTCAATCATTCGCTGATTGGCTCAAAAGAAATGATACAGATAACCTCTTTCGATCTGATCGAATATTAATAGAATATTCGATATCATATTCATGTATTTCTTTCTCAAGCACATCACCAGTAACAAAAAGTGAAAGGTTGGGCAGAAAAGATGTTTTTGCCTTTCGTTCAAAGTGTCGAAGGAATAGCAGATATTTCTCATCAAAAGAGAAATAGAATCTACCATATCATTTCTTTGCAGGCAATTAGCTATAGCTAAAAGCGGCAGGCTATTAGTATGAACAGAATTAGGTTGTTAAATATGATCAGATGATCAGGAGATATTTGTATGAGATGCTTTGTTTGTAAAATTCATTTTGGAAAGATATGGTACCCATTTTCTTGAACACAAAATGACGGAGCCAAAACAATTCCAATCTTGTGAATCTGGTTTCCACTCGAGTTTTTCACAATAAGATAAAATTTCACATTTTAAGCCGGAATTTACATCAGACATGCTTAAATGATTTTTCACATTTGAAATTGTGCATGAAACAAACTTCAGTTAAAAGTCTGCTAACTAGCACAGGCCTCTGTGGCCCATTTGGACAAGCATTTAACCTTAGATCCAATGATGGTCAGTGTTGTGAGTTCAAATCCCACTGGAGGCAACTTGATCTTCTTCATGCAAATTCAGGCTTAAAATGTATATGTGATCTTATCATGAAAAACTCGAATGCTTCCCGGAATTTACCGACATTCTGAAACTCTATTCACTAAAACCACAACATTACGTGGGACAATGGAATCTGATCGCTAATGATAAAGAAACAAACCCTCATTGAAGGAAGTGATGAAGCTTTGTTGCGCTTGACCATGAACGAACGATCTCGTTTCCTGGCCTCTTCCCTTTGGCATGCAATATTTCACAGCGGAAAATGGCTTTTGCTTAATTTTCTTTTCGAAACACTCATTATTTATAAATACCTATCCGTGTAAATGTTTGCCACTTCTTATACTCTGGAAGTGGTTGCTTCATGAATCGGTTTCAAATTCATAATCACGGTGATGAACACCGTTTTTATGTGGCAATTTATGAAAGAGATTAGGTGAGCTTGGAATGATTCCCGAAAAGACTACAGACAAACAAGCCTTTCGAAGATATAGTGACACTTCTAGACAAAATTTAATAGTAAAAAAGAATCTTTGTGGCTGAAGCAGACACTTCGAGTTGTCCAAAATAAAATTATTAAAAGTTTATATTATGAAAATGATGTAGAATTAGAACAAATTCCCAACAAAAGAGCCATTTGGATCCCCTGTTTTATGCCTTCGTGAGTATGGCTGGAGCCCGGCATGTCACGTTTGATTGTAATCCTGTTTTACCCTATCGTCTTTTACAAAGAATGAAAATTGGCTGCGTCAGTACGTGAGCAAAGTAGCCCCTGTGCTGGACGTACGTACCTCTTTGGCGAACCGATGCATGCTGCTGATGGTGGTGTAGATCCGGTGGGAATACCATATAGCGAGCAGGAAACAGCCGATAGTTATCACAACCGCTAGTACCGTGTAGGTGATCGCTTCATTCGACTTCTCTCGCTGAAGCTACAACAGAAAGATTTGTACATACGTTTACTTACAGTTGTAGTATATAGTTTTGTTTTCTATTCAGATGATAACCTCAGACAGATAGCCAATAAACTGTAAAAAAGAATTTCTCAGGCAGTAATTTCAAAACAGATTTTTAAAATATGCCTATGCTAAACATTTTGATTTATCAGATTATCCACATTACTTTCTGATGACACTTTGCTGAATAACCCTACAAAAGGTGTGTTCCCATGAAACCATGGGACCTTAGGACCACCAGACCACTAAGTACCATAAACAATAATTCACATCTGAGCCTTATTGCAGTTGTTCTGTGACCTTTTTCGCATATCTGTCATCACGTTTTTGATGTACTTTACTTTTTGTGCTACTTCAAAGCTTCAGAGGTTTTTGTTGTACTTTGTATGACTACATCCAAAGATAGGTGTGGGAGATTTGTAAAATGTCTTTGATTGCGAGGATATTCAGAGTGTCCCCCTTTCAGTTAAGAGAGCTAAATCAAAGAGAGACTGGTTCAGAAGCCTCTGTGTTTGTCTTTATCCTGCATACCAGTAGATGTTTTCAGAGAATCGCTTGATTCCTTAATTACTTCTTCACCAGGCAGATACTGGTCGTACCGATTGCCAACATCTTTCAGTGTTTGTAGCCTCTTTAAACACATTCATAGGCCCAGTTCATACATTAATCATAATTGTTCTCCCCTGAGAAATCAGAAGAGAGTTCCTGATACCTGTACGACATAGGCTTGCTCGGCCTTTTTATTCATTGCTAGTTTTTGTGGCAGTTTGCCTTATTGTCATTAGTAAACGGCATTCATTGTTCCATTAATTGTGTAGTAGTTAACAACCTAGGCATTGTCGATTTCCGGAATTAATGTATTCGAGACTGAAGGTCGAGGTTCTGGGTTCAATTCCCATTAAGGACTATTTTTTTTATTTGGCTCTTCTCCATCAATGCTGGCAGGATTCTGCTAGAATTTGGCAGAAGTAGACGAATTATAGGAAAACTCGTTCATTTCGTTCCGATGGACTAAATCTATGATCAAGGCCGATAAATACAGTACCGACAAGAACCACTTCCTCACTATCACCCGTGTGTCCGGGCCTCCTTAAACCCAGGTGTCATTTAGATTATGTATTTTTTGCAGGAACACTCAATTTTAATCATTTATTTTTACACCGAGGACCTTTTTGTGTAAATCATTGCCACTTTGTAACTTTGAAAACAAGTACTTTATGAGTGACCAGTTTATCCTAATCAAGGTGATGATTCCCTGAGATTTACAAAAGAGGAATCGAAGTGGAAGGTCTCAAAATCAACTTCAGCTGGGTAAAATACTAAACTAATTTAAATACCTTTCTCCCCTTAGACATACTAATTTTCTTCTAAAAAGAAGTCTGACTTAATGAGAACATACGGATACCTATGTGATTATATAACTGAATTCTGTTCAAATTAATTTAGATCAAAACACAAGCAAAATCGTGCTTTCCTAGTCACTCGAAGAAACAACAAAGCTCCTTGTTTACGAACTTGAATAGGTTTGAAATTATGTAATTATCATCCATCCGTAATAATGAGTCTCGTTAAAACCGGAATTGTACTAAGAATGTTGAAAGAAACGACAGTTTGTCATGAACTTTCTGATCTAATAACCTCTTTTTATCTCGACTGAGAAAATAAAAGGTTTAACAGTCATCTAATGACAACGCCGTATGAGCAAAAACATCCGTGAGATTTTGTCCTTTTGCGTTACGTCCAGAGATTAAGAGTTCTTATGTTAGAACAACAGAAGACTGCAAAATGAGGGATTACTTGTGTCACACTTGCGAAGGAAATACTTAATGCGTCAGTTGTATTATACTTCTGTGTATTGCATTTACCTGTGTCATGAAGCTTGTTCGTTCGTTAGTTTTCAAGTAGAATATGTACATAATTACCTCGTCAGACACACACAGCTAACGAGCTCTCTTTGATACGTACCACACTCGAGGTTTTCAGCTATGTTCATCTGACACATTCGTGTTTTTGCTGCCTCGTTAGAGTCAGCATAGTGGTTGAGATGGCTGTTGCGGAGGTTTTTGGGCCAAGCATTTGGCAGTTTTATGATAATTAGGTCTACCTTAAGCCACAGTTATTGGTGGGAATTTGTTTACACAAAATGCTGCCATGACGTCATGAGTCAGCAATTGTGAACGTTCAACGATGCAACGTCATTTTTCCTATATTGGTTTTGGATCTTGCTGAACTAGATGAATTAGACTAATTTATCTATTTGCACATGGATACTGGAATTGACTATCCATGGTTAGGTGAAATCTTCATTTGCACTTTCCATGGAGCAGTTCACTATTCATGGATAGTTAAAATGTAATGTGGTATTATGTGTGTGGGTAGTGCAGAATGAATGAGCACTCTCCGTGGATAGTAAAAAATGAATTTGCACTATCCATAGGTAACTGAATACATCATGTGTGAATACATTACTGTTCACAGATAATAGATTCCACTATCCATAAGCCTTTGTCTGATTCAACTAATTAGATGAATTAACCTAATTTCAAAACCAAAATAGGAAAAACACGATTGTTTGTATGTTATTATATGTATCTTTTTCATATCAGCATTTTACAAATTTTTGTATTCAAATATATGAGTTTGGAAAAATGGGTTCTAATTGTCCTAATTTGTCTTGAAGGATGTGGGACCTAGAACATAATTTTTCTGAAATATTTACTGATCAAAGTTCTAAGTAAACTGTAATTGTTTTGGAATATCACAATTACATTTTACATGTACAAATTATAGTATGAATTAGGAAAATGTGTCAATTTCCATATCATTTTATCTGCCGCGTGTTTTTTTAAATACTAATTCTCGATAACAGTGGGTCAAAGCATACGAATAAATGGCTAGATAACTTTTAGCATCTTCGATGTCCGTAAAAATTGGTCAATAAACACAGCAGAGGAAACCACAAAGGTAAATTTTAAATTGAAAGATTCACTCACAAGGATGGCACAATTGCACATTTCAGGTACTGATAAGTTCACAGCAGTTGCATTGAATTTGGAAAACTCGAATAACCGCAACCTTGGGTGTTTGACAACAAAGCTTATTCGCTGAATCAAGTTTTGCTATATTTCGTAATTTTCTGCCAAATCATGGCACAGAATCCCGCCAACATTGACATACAATGGGTCGCAACCATTGAATCTCAATGCTGGCAGAATTCTGCCAGTATTTGGCAGAAATTTAGGAAATATAGGAAAACTCGATTGTCTCGAAGCGGTCTCGATTATTTCTAATAATTACCATCGTTACCACCATTATGTCTAGTATCGTAAACACCATTTTGACAATTTCTTACCTTTTCCGCTTCCCCTACAAGGATCTCGCCAACATACTCATGAGTGTTCGTCAATACCCAGACGTATGCTGTAATATTTGTGAACCATTTGTGACCATTATCAAATCTTTCTTCAATGGAATATTGTTCTTCGCACACAGGGTAGTACTCAGGGGTTGTCATCTGGCGTCTCATTGTTTGAACCCAATCAAACAGCGATCCTGATTCGTTGAGTTTTCGGTTGTAAAAGTCACGTGATGGTGGGAAATATTGCGCGGCAAAATCCAAACAATTGTCAATCTTGGCTTCTAAGCTGATAATCCAATTCATAAATTCTCTCGTCAAGTAGCATGGTGCAAAAAACGTTGATCCAACAGCTCGTGTGATGCCACTGTTTTCTGTCGCCCTCATGAGGCTGTTGAATGCAAACAGCAAGTCAGAAACTTCCTTACTTGAGGGAACTTTTATCGAATTGAGTGAAACATCCAACAAATGTTTATTTAGATCAGTGAAAAATAGGATACTGTCCTTGAAGGACCATTTGCCCTCAAGTACTTCCACCCTAAACGTGTCATTAAAATATTTGAGAAATTCTTGGATCGTGTTGAAGGTTTGACTGTACGGAAATGTCATAGTGATCTTTGGCCACCACGTCAGTTTTCTCATATTTACGTCGGTCATTTTGCGATCTACGTTCACAAGTAAATTCAGTGCATCTTCATTGGTTAGATTGGAACTCAGATACAGAGCAGTCCGGCCACGTTCTATCTGTGTTCGACTCACAACATCCGCCACCTACATGAAGAGAAAATAAATCAGTTAGTCAGGAAAAGAGGTGAAATTATATACAATTCTGACTGGTTCGTAAATGGCTGTCTCTGAGAAAATATTTTGGTTCAAACAGAATAACTAAAAATTCTCACAGATAACCATAATAAACTATTTACGAACCATTGATATTCTTTGTCTTAATCTAGTTTTTGACATGTGAACGCAGACCAAAAAGATTGCGCATTTGTATTCCTCAAAGAACTTTCTAATTTCCATTTCGTTTGCCTCCTTTGTGTAACTTAAAATGTCTTGTCACCATGTTCTGCAGGCTTAACGGCAATCTACAGCAGTCATGGCTCGATATTTCTTTCTCATAGGGAAAATTAACACTGTCAAAACTCTCAATCCATCCCGCTCACCGAGCGTTTTGTCGTAGTCATTTCAAAAATGGAAAACTCAGCGTCAACTTGGAACCTTAAATAATTGCTGGCTCGTTTAGAATTAACTTAGTCATTGAACGTTACTCCTGTTTCGAGAGATTTGGGGAAATATTCTACCTCCACGGGAAGTACCAAAAGTCACTTCACTTTATGAATAGTACAAAAAAGGATAGTCTTGAACATAGTCCGTATACTATCTATCTCTTAGCATTGTGATGTCACTGACAAACAAACTACCTGGTTGACCACCTATTCAAATTCCACCTATTCACCTATTGAAATTTCTCTTCATATTCTGGCAACAAAAGAGAAACACCACTCTCGGGCCGGCTATTTTTGAACTTGCCTGAAATATGAGTTTCATCTGGTTCTTGGCTTCACTGGCCTGAGTGGAAGTTTCCAGAGCAGAAATGAGGGCGACCGTCGTAAAACTGAGCAGGGCGATAATAGGAATTATCACCATGAGAATCATCTGCAGCGTCTGTCGGAACTTATTTCCGCTTCCGGATTCGAGCAGTTCTCTCATCCTGTGTTTTTGTTCCGCATTGTAAGTAGACATGGAACTGCGACTGGATCTACCGGAAATAGAAAGTCGACTGGGAGACCTGCTCGCTACGTTAATGTCGTGAACCCTGCCGTTCTTCATCGTCGCTCAAATTGAAGTGTATTCTTGAAGCGTACACTCGTCGATGTATTGCTCTGAAATGACAAGAAAGATAAGTGTAGTGTAATATCACTAAAGACATTGTGGATATTAGTTTTTCATCATGACGATGAGTAGGTTTTATGTTGATAAATTTTGCAGTAAGGCACTTGGTCTTTCATGGATGCATGTGCAAAAGGTTACGTCTGAGAAAAAGATATCTCAAGTTTATTATAAAAGGATATGTGTAAAATCAGACCATCTTGCAGCATTATACAAATACGAAACCTACACGCATATTCTGGAATTGTTCATTTCCAAATTAAAAAGAAACTCGTAAATGTTATTAACGAGATTTGTCATCTGCAGACTTTTTCTTAACAGTTATCCCAGTCGTAATAATGAATTGTAGCACAGATAAAAGTAACTTGTTTCTGGATTGACCTTGACCTACTAGTGTCCGTTTACACAACGTGGAAACGCTTTCGTTTCCTGGATTACTGTGTAGTGTGCAGAACTTCACACAGCAGGATCTTTTTTTTACAATCGTAACCTAATACCATAAGAATTACCATACATCTTTGTGATGTAAAGCATTCATACCAGAATATCTATTTATAGGAAATGTGGTGTCGTCTACAATTCAATAAGTGGTTGTCGTCTAAAAAATAAGAATGATGAAGAGGAAGGTTTCCACCCGTGTCAACAGTATCTGCTTTGATATTCTGAATCTATTTTTTTGCAAAAGAAATCGCAATAACATTTTTAGCAAAAATAAAATAGTTTTCTTTATATTATTCAAACCGTTCTAAAATAATTTCAAATTTGAAAGAAAAATATGAAGTAAAGTTATGAAAATGTTCAATTTGAAAATTGATGATCTATGGACACAGTGGAAACGTAACACCAATATGAAATGGGATACATGTGATGTCCTGGATGTAAATAATTACTTTAACAAACATCTTACTTCTCTGGTCAAAAGGCCCAACCAGGCCCACTGTTTAATTATCAACCATTCTAAACATTAAACTATAGAGTTACTTTAGTGGTACTCACTCACACTTACGGACAAGCACAGTAAAGTGACAGTTGGCTTAAAAAGTGTTTATTGAATGCGGCAAGAGCCCCAATCTAACAAATAGGAGCAAAAACTCATAATAAAACTATATAATTTCTCATTTTCTGGACAAACTTTAAATAAACTGTTTATTTATTGGGATAAACTGTTGGATTTCACAACAGTGATGCCATTATGAGAGTCAGCCACTCATTTACAATCGTAAATTTTATTCAGAAATAAACAAAAGTGCACCTACCAGAAGTCTGAAAAGTTTATTTCATGATACTGTTTGTTTACAACTGACAAGGAAACTGCTACCCACAAAAATGCTTTTGCCTTTCAATCCAGAACATCATCGCCGAAATTCGATATCAACGGCGCTCTAATTTGTCCTCATTTGGTGAATCCTTGTCAGATGAATTAGCTCAAACCAACAGGGCTTTCTCAAAGCAATTTATTTTTTGAGATTTACAATGAACTGCCAAATTCTGCACAGGAAGGTGCTTAGAATTAAGGCTACTGTACATTACAGTATTTCTTGTTCAGCGTGGTTGACTCTCATTATTAGAGATGTTTCAAATGGAAAAAAGTTGAAAGTTACCTGTGTCAACTGCAGATGGCTTCAAAAATACTCATAAAGACTCATTTGATGTCTCTGGGTTTCTGCAAGTACGTTTACAGTACGTGGTCTAATTACTTATCCTTGTCTTAATTCCATGAAACAAAGTAAATTGAATACATATTTTGGGCGATAATGTGATTTCAGAGGCATTAGTTTCCTGAATGGAGAACACAATGCTTCTGATGATGGTTTAATTGAGGAAGCTGTACAAAACTCACAGCTTCGTTCTTGTCCTGATAACGTCGGTGGTTTTTGATCAATCCCTTTGTCATCAACTTTGTTCTTTACTTACAGGTTATTACTTTGTCTTGATACCTGCTGAAAGTCCCTTGAAAATAATGACTTATATTTAAATAACCTAAGATGAGGACATCGGAGCCAGAAATTAGGCGTAGTTTGACCATACGTTACTGACGTTGAATTTAGTTGCACAGAGTGGTACTTTTCTAGCCCGCAGCTCATAGCTTCTCCACATTTGACAGGTGAATTTGATTGCTTCGAAATTGTCCATGAAAACTGAGTCGTTCTGATTGTACTTATCTTGTAACACGTAAGATGACATGCAATTTGAGTTTTTCTATAATTCGTCTGTTTCTGCCAAATTCTGGCAGAATTCTACCAGCATTGACGGAGAAGAGGAAAAAAATGCCCACAGTAGGGATCGAACGCAGGACCTATCGATCACCATGCCAATGCTCTTCTGACTGAGCTAAGGCAACATTTAGTTGCCAGTCTGACTCACCATGGCCTTAATCATGCTCTATTGATTATAGAAATGATCAACGTCCAGAAATTGAAATGATGCATGAAACAATGCTCACTTCAGAAATCTCCTGCCCAACACATACCTGCCTAGCACATCCGATAGAGCGCTAGAATGATGATGAAGAGTTCCTGGGTTTAATCCCCCATCCTGGCTATGCTGCGAGCGGTACACCTTTTACATTCACGCAGGAGGATTTTCATGTTGAACATCAGTTGAAGTCAATTGAAATTACACTTTTGTTTCAAAACAATTAGAAGTAGATAATTTCATATTCAGTTTACGTTTATGAACCACAAAAACGAAATATCAAGGAGCCAAGAATTTCACTTTAGTGACTCGTTGGAACTTACAAGTGGTTGAACCCATACCAGATGAGATTGAACATCCCTTATGTCAGACTGAACCAAACATCAAATGACTTGGAATAACTGGAATACCAGTTTAGTTGGATGGAGCCTTTGGTCAGCTTTCAGCCATCCTTGATCAGCTAACATGTTGTCAGCTGTCTGGGAAGTCAGTCATCAATATTATATAACAATAGGATCACTTCTAATGTTTTGGATAATGGCTACTATCCAAGATGATTATCAACATGTTTAATTTGATGATTGACCCAAACATAGTATTTTGTTTTGTATCGAGTTTGTTGAATGGTAGAGTCATGGCAGTCATTTTCTGATCTTTTGGTAATGACTGCCATTCAAGAAGGTCAAAAACATGTTCAGATCAAATATTGATGTAGATCTACATTATGTACTGGAAATGTTCCGAAGAGTACTCCATGGTTGAAAGTAAGGCCAAATGATCCGTGGAGCAGCAGCCAGAGACTGACTGTACTGTTCTTCCATCGATCTTATAACTAATTACAGATGTGAACTACAACTTTTGTTTATAATGTCAAAGGAGATAATCACAATGCACGTGGACACGACTGGAAGCCCATGAAGTTATCCTAATATCTCTTATCCCCTGGAGATCCCGGAAATGTGTCAGTCAAAACTGACGTGTCAGCCCTCAGTCACGTCATTAATTTCCCGAAGATCACTGATGACCACTTGAACACAGGACCACATTGATGCAGCCACAAAGATTACCGCAATGAAAAGAGCCAAGTTGGCTACCAAGAAGTCCACTGGTGTTGCATTGAGAGGTGAATAAGAGGAATCAGAAGGTTCAGTTCTCTGTCTTTGAAATTTAGGATAGATGTCACCAGAATTACGGCATAGGACATCAGCTATATCACAAAATGGTGCCTTTTCGTCACGAAATTACTGAAACTTCTCATCTGTACAGGGTTACTCACTCACAATAAGTTTTCTTTCTCTGACATCATTCATAAAACATAACGAATACTACTTGTAAAGCAAGAACCATTGTCTTTCTCGCTTTTCAGATCCACTTTGAGAAGTCCTCTTGCAAATACGGAAAATCCTATCAAAACACATTGGAAAAAATCACTGCCAAACAGATGAAAAATTTGCTAGATTCCATTACGTCTATAATCTTTACGACATTTTCAATTTCACCTAACAACCACACCGGGGCTCAATTGCCTTTCTTTCCCCTTATGTATTAATATAGTCTCGCACCCAGTTTTTAAAATCCACAAACATCCTAAAAAGTGTGTTAGGCTCCAATCAAATAAGAGAACTTAAAAATAAATATTACATTAATACGATATTGCGCACTGTTTTTACAATGTTTGAGAATTTTAAAAATGACAACCTTGTCAGTCAGGATGATTGAATAATGGGACTGACTCCCTGCTAACAAGGAAGCCTTACAGTTGAGACCAACTACCCTTAGATCTATGTTCTTCATGTATGAGGGGGTCCCTATCCCATGATGCAATAGGCCCGAGGGGGATTCAATCTCAAAAAAGACAGACACGACAGAAAACATTACCTTCCAGCAAAGTATGTATGAAGACGGTAATGAAATTAAACGAAGGACGATCATTACCGTTCACATTTGACATTCCAGCGAAACTTGTAAAATTAGACAAAAAAATAGAATATCCCTGGAATCAAAACACGTGAGTAATTTCCACACCAAAACTATTTGTAGGATACTGGAATAAATAAAGAGACAAGATTTCTGGGTACTTGAATGGAGCAACCAACATATTGGTAACACGTCTATCGCATGGCTTAATAATGTCTATTTTTGGGCACAAGGATTTGTGTACTAATGCTCAAACCGTGTTTTTTTTTTGGAAACGCAGAACCACCTGGTCTAATCAGAAACCATTCGATACACAATACAGAGGATTTTAGGCTCTACCCAAAAGGTATCTTGTTATTGCTCTCTTAAAGAAGCCAATTACATTGTAATAGATCTATGTGAAAAAAATTCT
This sequence comes from Haplosyllis leylae, assembly GCA_038406175.1. NCBI lineage: Eukaryota > Metazoa > Annelida > Polychaeta > Phyllodocida > Syllidae > Haplosyllis > Haplosyllis leylae. The sequence continues at coordinate 16,398 of JBCAUG010246906.1, forward strand.
GAATGGTGCATTTTGATATTCTAAAAAATAAGAAAGAAACTTTACAATTTTGGACTTTATACTTGGTGCGAAAATACTATTTTATCCACAAAAGAATTCTGAATATTAAAACTATTTTACAGAGAAACTGAAATTTAGTGTAAAAGGGAATTTTTAGCATTAAAATGTTATTAATGTTTCCATTGCAGAATTCCAAAAATTAACGCTTTTAGTATTTCTATAAAAACATGGAATCAAAGCTTATTACCGAAAAGTAAATTACATCCTGTAGGATGAATAACAACAAAGGGTTCTGTGCACACGAACCTGCAGGATGTAAAAATAAAACATACCTTATTTCTGGTTTAATCCAGAAGTGACAAATGTCACAGTACAAAAAAAATCATTTTTGTTCAGTGAGCTCCACACTGCTTAACCCGAATCAAAAAATATATCAGCGACAACAAATACGTTTTGGTAAGTAGATCATTACTAGCAATAATCGTCAAAGTGTGGTCGCCCAGTTAACCAATGTAAAACATTGGTTGAGGTGTTGAGAACAATTTAGCATTGCGAATTAGTATCCGTGCAAATGATTGGACAGCCGAAAGTACGATAATTTAAGAAATGTTTATGATTTATATTTTATGTTTCAGGCCAATGTTTCTTTCAGTTTGTGACTTTGCCAAGATGAAATCAAATTCTTTCACTACTTTAGACTGGTATGTATAGCATGACAAAAAGGATGTTCGCAAGGTGAACACTTTCCTGTAATTAGAGAGGGTAATCAGAAGCGAAACTCTACTTCAAAGAGTGTTATACTGGTGATGCGACACCAGGAGAAAAGCTTAGGACAGCATGTCACATGTTCCCGTACGTTCCCTAACGTAAAACCACGATTCAGAGCAATGGGAGGAGCTCTGTACTGTTTTCCAAGATTTTCACGAACAAAGTTTTAAAAGGACGTTGCGTCCTTGACTTAATTGTTGGCACGTAAATGGCGTCACAACAACATTCTCATGTAAACAAATTTCCACCAATGAATGCAGCTTAAAATAGGCCTAATTATCATAAAACTGCCAAAGGCTCTTCTCTCCCTTGAGACAGGATGTTATGAGCCTCCTTAAGTAATCACTAAGTTGATTCTAACGAGCCAACATAAATGACGTTGTGTCGTTGAACGTATGCAATGCTGGCACGTAAAAAGATGTCTTGGCAGCATTCTTTGTAAACAAGTCCCCACCAATGACTGCAGCTTAAAGTAAGTCCACTTATCATAAAAGTGCCAAGCCATATTATCAAAATACTATGGACCCCTCTTTCAATCACTGAGCTGACTCTTAACAATGAGTGGCGTCTTATAACAAAAGTAACTTTCAAATATTGTATTGTTCAGGGCACATAGAAGTTAATCTTTCACTTGTATTGTCAGAACAGAAATAACACACTGTATTAGAAACTAAGGAGCACTTTCATTGAATCCAATAAATTTCATGGATCTGATGAAATCAGTGATGTATGAAGTAAGATAAGTTGAAAGGTCAGCTCAATATCTTTGCATTCAAGTTTTCACTAACACAGAAAATCGTCAATATTGGCATCAGAGACTTTCCTATGTGAATCCAAAAAGTCAGCATCAAAATGCTATCTCCAGTGAGGACTGAACTGGGGACATGCTATCAAAGTCTTTTCTCTCCTTTCTGAACTGACCTGGTTGTTGCTAATTGAGGAATTTTAAAAATGTGCTGCTGGATCAAATCCAGCAAGTGAGTTTTTGTCACTTAACTGAATAAGCTCAGTCTATTCAGCGGCATCTAATGTGTCCTGATCTGGCCCAGAATAATTGATTCATCTAAAAATTCAAAGATTTCAAGGGTGATTTAGTGAAAGAAAAATTTTGGAACAATTTACTGAAATATATGAAACCATGTTGTAACAGGTTGAGAATTATCTCTTGCACAAAGTTTGAGGAGAGGAGCGAAACCGCAATTGTATTTGGCTTCCGTTGGCCAAAAGAGCATCATTCCGTGTCTCAAACATCTCCTCAGACTTTCCCGCCAAAACCCCTGCATGGATCATGCATGGATCACGCTCTGA